>BSBK01003266.1:367500-425000 GCA_027943335.1 Chamaecyparis obtusa
TAGGAGTCTTTTAAAATAGTCCCTATTAGGGGAGAGGATGCATTTTCCTAGAGCTCACTGCTCAAGTGGTGAATGCTACAACCTTCTAATCTTAGATACACACTATATCTACAGGATGAACTATCACTATGACATTGCTTGTCAGATCAGTTCCTTTGATGATGCTTTGACCTCTTGTAAAGCTCTAATAAATCTTATACTATCTTTGCATACTTCTTCTCTACTTCTCACAACTATATCTCAACTTCCATACTAAATACAATGTGTGCATCTTATATTTATACGCGCATACAAAATAAACAACTAGGTCGACCCTTAAACCTATTACATACAACGCTTCCAAATAAATTTTCTTAAGCATGTCTACAATAAAACATTTATACATGTCGGAAACCTAATTAAAATAGGTGCATAGCCCTTACATCATTAGAATATAGTCACAATTCAAAATGATAACTGTCAGTTGCTTACTCTGTTCTTCACTGGCACACACTGACTGTGCAACTTCAACTGACTATATCTTTCTATCCTTACATATTTATGATTATGCACTCATAAACTAAGCATGAATATAGTCTAACTAACCTAACTTACAGGGCACACACCATAACTTGGCTGTAGGCACGTGCGTTGATGCTCTGAGCTGCAGGAACTTTGTACATTGTCCAATCTTCAACACTTAAGCAATTTATGATCTTCTCATCAAGTGCACTAACCCCAAACTACTATATGACTTTGTTTCCATAATGAAAACACTATATTAATTCATATCCATTAGTATAGCCAACTTTCCAACAATCACCCCATTTTTCATTGATGGAGACAAAGGAATATGGCCAAGTTGCTAACTGTCCTTAATACAAAATTTTTTTTGTCATCTATACATATACTTATATCTCCCTATACATATTATGATCCATATTCTATACACAAGTCCCCCTTTGAAATTAATGAAAAAAGGTGTTTCAAAAAATTGTATCTATACATACTCACTTAGGGAAAACATCTGGATATGCTATCTTTAGTTTCTGGATCTCCTTCAAAAAAGTGATCAAAGAGTTTACTATCTAGAGATGGGTGCATAATGCATACTAAAGCTTCTCCATCTTCTTCAAGTCTATGGAAGGACCTTGATCATATGTGACCATTGTGGTATCTATGTCCTTGATGTTCTAATTGAGTATATCTAATGAGGGTGCAAGAGCATTTTTGAGGTGTGTTTCCCTTGCCCTGATCTTTGACATTTTCTTTTCTTCCTGCTCAATCTTTTCTATTTGTCATTGGTATACATTATTACACATGTTTACATCTATGGATGTTTCTTTCACTGAACTCTTCACTTGCTCAATCATAGATTTTGTCTCTTTTATTTTCTTGAAGTGGGCATCAGTAAGCTTATCTTGATCCATGCATTCTGTAATGATTTTTATTCCTTGATCTATAAATTCTTTCAAGGATGCTTGACTAGTCTTGAGTGAGCTAAGGTCAAGTGCAAAGTTGTTCACCAATTCATTCAATCTCTTCTTTAGATAAATTTTTTCTGCAACTACGGATGCACATTCTTCAAGGCTTGAGAAATTACTTTTGAAATGTGAGATGACTATAGTCACATCATCAATAGAGTGTATCTTTAACACTTTCTTATCCTCTAGCAACAGATTGTTCAAAATGTTTACTGATTCTACTAGGAAGGGATTCCTCATCACTTTCTTTTCTTTGGCTTTCTCCATAGCTAAGATGTTGAACTTAATTAGGTCTGCTTCTCTCCATGAGTCCAAACTGGATGTGTTAGGTGTCAAACTTGACAACAATGTTGCTAAAGGAGTGATGGGAGTGTTGTCCATCACTTCTTGTTTCACTTTGGTTGATATTTCATCCTTCTTCTCACTTCCTTTTTCTTTTTCTTTTTCATCATGAATCAATACTTCTTCTTGATGAGTGGGAGGTGTGTTGCTACATAACATTTCATCTTCTTGTGTGCTCACAAAAGCTTCCTCAAACTTATCCAAGTCATTTTCTCTGGCTTCCATTGCAATCTCTACATTTTCAATGAAGATTGTATCATCTTTTTATGTATCTTTCATGGGCACAGACTTATCTACCTTTGTTTGAGTTTCTACTATAGGTGTTGAATCCTGAGGACCTATAAATGGTATATTGGTGGTCTCTGCTACTTTGTCCTTCTCACTAGGTGCTTGAGTGATGGGTGAAAACTTAGGTTTCATGTGCTACTCTAAGAATACCTTCTCAAAGGCCTTCTCTATTTCCTTAGATATCAACTCATAGTCTTTGTTCATAATGTGTAGTGTTCTCATCTTTGTCCTTAAGTGCGGCTTCACCAAATTCAATAAAAGTGTCTTTTCTTCAACAGAATATACTAGAAGATTGGAATCAAGTGTTTGTTCCCTGATTCTGAAGTCTTCTTCAGTGGCTTGTCTCTTCAAGGTATCCATAATATCCCATACCTTATCTAGGATAGCTATCTTCAATTCAAGAACTATCTTCTTGAATTTTATCATGTGTTTGATCAGTATCTTATGAATCTTTGACTTATCAATTTCATGAAATTTGTCATAAAACTTGGCTATCTGATCTAGCCTTTCTTCTTCTACTACTCTAGTTCTTAACACTTGAAGACTAGGTATGAATCGTACTACCACAGGTGGCTACACATTTTTCAATTTTCTTCTTGTGGCTCTAGATGAAGGGTGACTTGTGGCGGTTTGTTTTCTCCTCTTCGGCATCATAGGAGATGCATCTATGGACTCAATATTAATTGTAATAGTGGGTGTAGGACTAATATCATCAATTTTATCCTGTTTATCCTTTGGATGATTAGTCTTCTCAATCTTTACCTTTTTCATCTTGGGATCATCAGACTTAGCTTCCACTGTGGATGCGCTCTCAATTTCCAAAGCAATCATTTCTTCCCTTGCTCTATCTAGGTCTGCTTGTGTTACTCCATGAATTTTGAGTATCTCAGATGTAATCTTAGAGGCTTTCCTCTTAGTTGTTGTACTTTTTAGTATAGAATCTACCTCTCTTGTCTTCTCCGAATAAGTTCCATATCTTGGCTCATTAGGGTCAGTAGGAGCTGAAAGCAATACTTGAGCATATGCTTCTAAAACTTGTTCCTCTACTTCATATTCAAGTGGATAAATCCACTTTGTTCTAGGTACAACTACCTCCATGCATGTTGTATTAGTTTCAACCATAAAACAAATAGTATCCTTGTATTTCTCAACTATGTTTTTTGGAATTCTATACCTCATTTCCATCTTGACCCTGAAGGTCTTCAACTCCAATGTTATGTAATCTTTCAAAGTACTTTTAGTGGTTTCCTTGTAAGATACCTATGGCATGGTTGGAGTGGACTTGTCCAAATATGAATATGATACTTTCCCAACTATATGTAGATACATGTAAATGATCAAAGACCCAAACCTGAATATCTTGGTCTTGTCATGCTTGATTGCCTTGATGTTATCAATCAACTATCCACGCAAGATCTCATAGAGATTGAACTCCCCATCTTCCTTCACAAGTTTGATGGCTACTAGAATTGTGCCCATAGACACACTACTCACCTTGCTAGTGTGATGAAACCTATATCCAAGTATCATAGACATAAATTTTATGTCTTCTTGCTCAATAGGCTCAATTGTCATTCCGCACCTATCACTCCTTGACTTACATGTTTTCTCAATAGTTTTCCTAACATCCTTTCCTACTGGAAGGACGATGCCTATCTTTGGGAGCCTTGTCATCTCATACATTAGGTCACTAGTAATTCTGACTAGCACATCACGTATCCAAAATAGGTCATCATGAATTCTGCTCAAAAGTATTTTAATCAATTATGTCTCATAGAATTCATATGATGTAGCATACTCTACTATGGGGTGATCATTCCACTTCACATATTTATCCAGGAAGGTTTTATTATGTTTTAACATTGTTTCCAAGTGTGCCCTTAACCTATCCAATCCTACTGGTTCCTTCTTGTAGTAGATGTAAGCCCTAATGTCTTCCACATGCATAACGCCCATAGGCATGTGGGAGAATGCTCCCTCTAAATCATCTAGGGTAGACTTAAATGGATGCTTTTTGAACACATATATTTTCTTTTCTGCAACATCAAATACTATGGGAGTGGCCATCACTTACTTGATTTATTTCTTTCCAAGTGTTCTCCAAGATAATCTAAAGACTTCTGAATTGGCACAGTAAACTAGGGTTTCTACAACTGATCAATTGTGTTGCTAATCATTGATCGATCAATCTCCAAGTCTTCATAATAACTTCTAAGCCTCTTTCTACTCTTCAATCACTCTGAATTAGAATGCAATGAGTAATCAAACAACTTTCTATGTACTTAAAGTGAAAATTCTGCCATTAATGCATGTCGTGTAAACTAGGCTGTCACTTCAAAATTTCCAACTTTTGTTCTACTAACAATTAGTATGTGTGCTCTTGCATGAAGGTACCTTTATACTATAAAAGCTTATGTTCAAAGGCACATACTTTGAGAGTGAGTATACTAGCCACGCAAGGGTCTAGAGCTAAATTAGCTCCCCCTATGACCCTGAGGGCCATTCATCCAGATGTAGAGGGTGTGTCCATTGTGGATGCATCCAATACATTCTCATCACCTTTTTCCTTCTTTACTTCTGTCTAAATAAAGCTTTCATCCTCTAAGGCTTTCACAAACTTGACTTCTCCTTCGGGATCCAAAACTAGTTCTTCATCCTTTTTAGGGATTTCCCAACCTTGGATCCTTGATCTATAGAACTTTGAGATATGTCAAGCCTTGTTACAAGAGTGAAAAATGATTGGAGGTCTTATATTCCTCGATGCATTGACATGAGACACCATTATGCATTGTCTTGATGAGTGACCATTATAGTTACATATCTCACATGTAACATTCTAAGAATTTCTTACATTTGTCTGATTCTGATTTCTCTAATCATGTTGAATCCTATTCTTCTTACTAGTCTTACAATTCATAGCTCTATGACCAAATTTATTACATGTATAACAGTAACCATTAAAATTTCTTACCTTTGTATAGTTCCTTTCAATGTGTCCATGCTTGTTACATGCAAAACAAGTGTGTTCTACTTGCTTGTGCTCATTCTTAGGTGGTCCACCATTATCTTTGGTTTGATCTTCAATCTTCTCAGTATCAGTAGAGTCCTTTTGTGTATCCTTTCTTGCTCGCATGTTGTCAATTTAATTTTGTGCTTCATTAAATCTAATACAGCTAGTGTCTCCTTTGGCTCTTCTTGCATACAACTAAGATTTTATTAAATTAGAACTAGTGTTTAATTTGTCAATATGATTCTTTGCTTCTTTCAATTTGGACTCCAAGCTTTCTTTGTTATTCCTTAATTCCAAGATTTCCAAGTTAGCTTGCCTTAATTCCTCATTGAGTTGAAGGTTCTCTTTGATTTGTTCATTATAGACTTCTTGATTGTTGATCAGCTTATCATCAAATTCTTCAAGTAGTTCTTTTAAAGATGCATTGTCTTCATTCAGCTTCTTGACCTTTTCTCCTAGATCATTGTTAGAGAATTCTTCCAAATCCTTTCTTATCCTTTTGATAACTAATTATGCATCATTGACCTTTTCCTTTAGTTCTTCAATTTCTCTTTCTAATTTGTCTAGATCTTTAAGAGTAGCTTCAAGATTTTTTTACAGATGTTTCATTTCTACTTTTTCCATGATCTCCTCAAGTGGTTAAACTTCTTTGCTAAGGACCAGAGCTCTGATACCAATTGTTAGGAATGGGAACACTGAGAGGGGGGGGGATGAATTAGTGTTCACTATATTTTATCTTTATACTTTAATCTTTAAACTAAACTTGAATGCTTAAGAACTGAAATAAAAATTCACATAAACATGAAGCATGAAATCAACACATGACACCAATATGGTTGCAGGGAAACCCAAATTGGTTAAAACCCCAGCAGAATTGACACCCACTAATATTTTGTACTAGTATATTATGATCCTTGTTAGAAGATCCTTAACCCTATTAGGAGTTTCTCTATAATTCTTTAAGTATAGTAGACCTTGTTAAGGGTCAGACCCTATTAGGGGAGAGGATGCATTGTCCTAGAGCTCACTGCTCAAGTGGTGAAGGCTACAACCTTCTGATCTTAGATACACACTATATCTGTAGGATGAATTGTCACTATGACACTGCTTCCCAGATCAATTCCTTTGATGCACTGATGCTTTGACCTCTTTCAAAGCTCTAATACATCTTATACTATCTTTACATACTTCTACTCTTCTTATCACAACTCTATCTCAACTTCCATATTGAATACAATGGGTGGATCTTATATTTATACATGCATACAAAATAAACAACTAGGTCGACCCTTAAACCTATTACATACAATGCTTCCAAATGAATTGGCTTAAGCATGTTTACAATCAAACATATATACATGTCGGCAACCTAATTACAATAGGTGCATATCCCTTACATCATTAGAATATAGTCACAACTCAAAATGATAACTGTCGGCTGCTTACTTTGTTCTTCACTGGCACACACCAGCTGTGCAACTTCAACTGATTGTATCTTTCTCATCCTTACATATCTGATTATGCACTCATATACTAAGCATGAATATATTCTAACTAACTTAACTTCCAGGGTACACACCATAACTCAGTCGTACGCATGTGCGTCGATGCTCTGAGCTATAGGAACTTTGTACACTATCTAGTCTTCAACACTTAACCAATTTTTGATCTTCTCATCAAATGCGCTGACTCCAAACTACTATATGACTTTGTTACCATAATGACAACACTATATTAAGTCATATCCATCAGTATAGCCAACTTGCCAACACTAAGATCCTAAAATATCACTAACACATAGGAAGATATAAAGGGACATACCTATACAATATTTATTATTTCTCAAATTAAAATATGAAGCTATAGAGGCTTTGAAGAGAGTCAGGTTAAGAAACCATCTGAAGAAGGATCATTCTCTTATAAAAACAACCATGAAATCACATATAAAACTTTCTAACTTCCAGTGAGCATAACCATGACCTCTTAGGGTTGGAGGGGTATTACATCATCCCTCCCTAATATTTGACTTACTCCTGGAAATCAAAAGTTACTAAGCCATTGATCAAACATAAAGTAACAATATTACAAACATTTTTACTCTAGTCTACAATTGATGCATTAGGTAGAATTTTCACCTCAAGAGTTAGGAGTTCTTTTAATAGAATTAAGACATATTTTAGGATTCCCAATTGAGGAATACAATTTAAATCCAAAATTTATCCTCTAAACTAGATACAAATTGATATGGGGGTTATTTCTTCTCAATGGGTATACATAAGATACTACTATCATGCTACTTTCATTGGTAAAATTTCAAAACTAAAACCATTCAAATATTAAATTTTCCATATACATTAGCACATAGTTTGGTGACTAACTTTTTAGATAAGACAAAAACAAATCTCTTTTACAGAATGAGTTACTTTTTTCCAAAAAGGTGTATGGTATACTATAGGAGAATAACTAATATCAAATTTACATATAAGACATAATACACATCCTCTTGAAAGAATATAACCTAAGTTACCTTTTATGATTCTATTATAACAATCTATTAGTGTTTTATTACAACAATACACATAAAGATATTCCTAAGGAATTTTAACATGATTCACTAAGCTTGAGTTTAATCTCTAATATGACTTATTAACTAGCTATTTAAACAATTCCATGTCCCAAAAATTCATAATAAGCTTCTTATGAGCATATGTTTTTCCAACATTAATAATTTTGTTTAAATTTTACCATTTTTCCAAAAAGAGTCATAGATTCTTTAATAGAGAGAGAGATACATGAATCCTATGACTACCCTTTTATTCAATCAAATATTTCATTAATATGTTCAACCCACTAGCTTTTTGTGCATACATTTCTTATTTATCTCAAATAAAAGCACATTTGAGGAGTAACCAATTGGTATTGTTAACCTTATACACATCATCAATATGACTCTTATAGCATGGCCTAGAAAAACACATTCTTCTAATATTTCCCTTTTAAGAAAGATAGAAAGTTTGACTAAAATCTATTCAGATAAACATATAATTATTCCTTTCATAATGACTCATCATTCCTATATACTAGTGGTGTTGTTACTTTAACTCCCATTTCACACACAAAATTCCAATAAAGTAACTATTTACTATACCAATTTGTTTAGTACCATACTCTTTCCTTATAGTTGATGGTTTTACTTTAGTTTAATTCACACCACTTACGTGGGCCATATATAATTCAAATTCCTACCATATAAAAAAACACTTCTCCTTTCAAAAAATTGAGTACTATAGTCCTATTTATTATAGAACCTTGGTGATATAGGTCCTTTACCCAAGGGTTCCCTCTAACTAAGCACATTTTACTCAATGACACATTGATTTTTCCCTATGAAATTTTTGTCCTTTAAACATATTCTTTGAGGAAAGAAGGGAGAGACACATTTTATTTGAACAATTGATTCAATATATTACCTTGAGAGGGTATATGGAAGAGAGATACTTCTTAATCATACCATATTTTGGAAATATCAGACATTACCTAACATGTTATCTTAGTTTCAAGAAATATAAATTCATAAATTCCTAAGTTATCAAGGAAGGACTAAAAGATTTTCAAACCCTTATATGAACCTACCAGCCATGTTTTATAACTATGCAATATTAGAATCCTTTATGTCCTAGGAATATGAGTATCCATATGATCATACCTTATTTCCTACCATAAATATAACATGATTCACATCTATCTTGAAATTTTACATTATTTGCTTTAAATAATAACAATTCATAATGTTATCTAGGATTTATAGGAAAGTAGAGTATATAAACTTTCAAACTATTTTGGCAGCCATTTATGGTAATCATCATACGATAAGATCAACAAATTTTCATACTATTCTTAAAAAATTTCTTAAAACTAAGATTAAAATAAGAATATGACACTCAAGTATCAAAAATTAATTACCATTTCCTAAGTACTGTTCACATGGATCTTACAATGAAAAACATAAATAATCTTTTCAGACAATCATTTCTTGAAGAAAGGTGATCTCTTGCAAGATAATATAGTGGAAATATATAGAGAACATACCTTTTATTCCTAGTACACAAATTTGTTAACACATGTAAAACATCAAAAGAAGACACACAATGTATTCAAGTATTTTGAGTAGTATGAGTATGAGTCCAACAGTTTTCAGTTGAACAATCCTAGGGCTTATATTTCTATCCCTATCAAAATGGAAAGAATAAGTTGTCTTCTTAGGGCTAACTTTTCTTCTGATGGGTTCTAGCCTAAGAAAAATCGCTTATGAGGGTTGTTTAATTTGAGACCCCTTAGAGTCATTACTCAGATTTTTTTCCCCCTCATTATCCCCATGGAAACTTTCCTATTAAGATGATGAGGGAGGATCTTGAGCTTTCTCCTTATATCCTCTATGGTGGTGGGAAGCAGCTTGGAAGAGTGATACCACATAATTATAGGTATTGACTTGACATGATTTAATGAGAAGAAACCAAGTTAAATGAAAATAGACCTTAGAACTCCTAGTGTAGCAACCTAGGGCTCAAATACCAAATCTAATGTCCCCACCAGGGAACCCATAAGGAATCAATTCTTTAAACCAAAATTATAACTAATAATTTTATTTTCTAACATTATAACATTTCATTATTAACATTCACAAGTACATTCTGTAAGGTTCCCTTATTGATTTCATTTACCAAAGTAAAAGCATTGTATTTTATTTCTAATCAAATTGAATACCATTTCCTTACATTTCAGAATATAGGAGAAAGGTGAGAAAGTAATATTCTATTTATAACTATAAATTTAATTCCTATTTTGTTTTCATTCCTTTTACCTACGCATTGAAAAACTTGCCTTTTCCAATTTTAATTAAACCTTTACTTTAAGATATTGTTTTCATTCCACGTCCAAACCAATTGTATTATTGAACTAATTGAATTCATTTTCTTTACCAAACTTAGACAATAGTCACTTTTAGAAATGCCATAGAACACATCACTTATCTAATACACCAAATACATTTGTCCTTCCCCTTACAATTATTTCCCCTTAACCTTATCTACACACAATTGTTTGAACTATCAACACATAAATAAACTTTCCATTTAAAGTCACTACTTTTCATTTTCCATTTCGGGGATCCGAATAGGAAAAGGGTAAAGTGATTAACCATTTACTCATTACAACCATAAACCATTCCCTGAATCATTCTGACATAAGTCTAACTGCCATAAAAATCCCCATTGTATATATCTAGTCAAGGATTGAGATTTACACCTAGTTTTAATAACCTCTCATCCTACACATAGGCCACACATTAAGAACATTAGGAAATAAATTACATCTTATTACTTCTTTCAGTAACATAACATGTTTCACTTAAGAAGTTTTAATTCAATATAGCATTGCATTACAAAGGTTTGCATAGAACCTTAAGTTAAAATGTATTATTTTCAACTTTAAAACTCACAAGAGAGATAGGATAGGAATCACTTAAACATAATCCTTAATTGATTTACCAATATTCAATCCCATTTTGAAATTCTTAAAACTACCCTTCCCATATACATAACTTCTTTCTTAAAATTTCTAATTACAATTATTATTACAACACATGGCCTGAAGGCATACAGAGAGATAACTACATCAAATTTCCCAAGGCTTAAAATATATCATTATATCTTGATTACAATAGATAGAGATACATGGTAAAATAAAGGAAATCATCACCACTAAACAATTCATAATCCAAGCCACAACTCAAACCATGAACGATACCTCAAAAGAGATTTTCCACACAACCATGTAAAACTAGTAAAGTTCCACCCCCAGTGCTTGAAGATAGTGAACTAGCACTGGTAAAAAATTTCATGGCTACATACCATTTTTCCTGGCCTCTGCATCCTTTTTCCTTGTCTCTGGTCTAAAGCATAGGTAAATTTTTTTTGAAAATGTAGTCGTTGGTAAGAAAAGCCATGGCCTTGTTCTAATTTCATGTTGCTTTTTCAGGCCACTTAAAAACCTTTTAACGCATGTGCTAAATTGTTAACCTCCTTGTTGCATGATTGCGTGAACCTTTTTCATGGTATGCGATCATGCAACTAAGGTTTCATGTCGGGGTCCCCTTTATTTTTTTCCTCTATGCCTAGGTCTCCCAGGTTAATTTTTCCTAACTTTGGAGCCTGACGGTGTTTTAAATTTTCCTATGTTAGTAGCGAAATATTTTTCCTAGGTCTTCAGGCTTTTAAACTTGTGGCTGTCGCTTGTTCACAAGAATGTTTGGTGTCAGAGGTCTTTGACATGCGAATTCATGACTGAGTGCCATCTATCCTGGTGGGCCCTATCTTCCTTCCCTGTTGACTTGCTAACAAGTGAGCAGAATCAATGATCGTCGCTATACCACTGAGGGAAGATGCGTAGGTTTTAACATAACGCTTTAACAATGGCCATCAGATGTGTTCCCTGAAGAAGGGTCAATGTGGGTCCATTTCCATGTCATGCTACCATGCCAGTTTCTCATTGGTCATGTCAGTGATTAGTTGGATTTGCTATCAGGCAGGCTCGATATCTCAATGACCTTTTAATCCTATGGTTGTCGTATGATCGCATGGAATCTTTCATTGCCATGTGATCATGCGATGGTCATCGATTTGGAATCAAGGGGAGGTTAGTGGGACCTATGTCAGACGTAGTGGATCGGTAGTTTCTCATTGGTCTAGGTCTGCTGAGGTGGAGGTTGTCAGTGGGACCTAGTTTTCGGCTTGTTAGAGGGTCCTGATGTTGTTAGAAAATCAACAATGGGCGTAAGATCTTATGGAGTGTGTTAGAGGGTTGCGAAGTTGCACCAGTCATTGATTCTCTTTCACAAAAAAGGTTTTTCAATGTGATGGGTCCACATGCCAGGTGTGCTTAATCAACATTTTCTGATTAGTCCACATTGTGTGACTAGACATGTTGTTAGTGGGGCCAGGTTTTCTGAGGTTCATTGGGTTCTGACACTTGTAGAGCATCAACGGTCAGCATATAGTCTGATGGGTTTTTTCTGACACATGCAAACTTAAGATAGCTATTCATTTCATTCGGTGTCAGAAGGTTGTCAGAGTAGGGAAAGATTATTCATCTGATGGTTGTCTTATGATCTAGAGGAATCTTGGAGGTCTATGCAAAGATGAGATGACCATCGATCTTCTTGATGCAGGCCCAATAAAATTCCTCAGTCTTTTAGCGGTTTGGATAAAGTTTTGGCGGTCTGAAAAATTGCAAACGGTTTCACTCATTCGCAAGGAAAATTGGTGGTGTTCCAAATCATTTGGGGATTCAGCGAAGGAAGGTTGCACAATTGCTAAAATTTTTAGTAGTGACTTAAGGTATTCTGCGAACTGTCGAAAAGACCTTCAGTCACCAGTTTGCTAAATAAGGGACCGAGGTTAAATGTTTTCCTTTAGTCGTTGGTTCATGGAGTTAAAGGTGGATTAGTGATTTCACTTCACAAATATGAAAAATCTTTTGTCACGTGGTCACCAAATGTAACTAGGATTCCTATATGGTTAAGTCACGAAAAGCCCATGAAATATCAAGATCGGACGGTCATGACTTAAAGTTAATATCAGTTTGAATGATGACCACCATTTTTCTGCTAGAACCATGAAAGTAACCATTGCAGTTCAAATTCAAATTTTTGAGGGTTCCTCAGTGATAGAAAGGACTGGTTTTTAATGTTTTAGCGGCTGGATTTGATTAGTTTGGTGGTGCTAACTGTTGTACTGTGGTCTACTGAGTATGATGATTGACTACAGGGAGTTTTATGCCTTGGGGAGAATGAATAAATGGTGCTCGAGGCATGTTGCGGGGGTCAAATCAGATGAATTTGTAAGGATTTCATGATCTTCAGTACAGTTCTAGAAGAATTACCATAAGTGAAGATCATTTTAGGATCTGATTGCTCAGGGTTGCCTGGTTTTCCCTCTAATGTATTAATTTCTAATCTATTTAAATTGTTTGGTGTGTGGAAACCCTAACCCTTACCCTGGTTATCTGTAGCTTGTTGCATCCTAATCTATTTGGGATTCCAAGGTAACCAATGGTATATAGTGTTGAATTTTTTTATTTTTGTGAGGTTCTAGTTTCAAAGTTCAAAATCAGTCCCTAGTTTCTGGTCCCAAGGTTTTTTAATAGTTTTTGACTCAGTGTTTGTTAATAAAAGAAGAAAGTTGTAGGTCTAATCTATAGTTTTCAAGCAAGGTGCTTTGTGATTCATTGTGTACATAGAGGGAATTCATCATACTTAATACAAATATCTGATTCTTATCTCTCCTTTGTTTCAAGTTAGGTAAGCTTTGAGTTTTCTAGCTCATTACATATTGTTTGTATGTATGTATCTTCATTCTTGAGTTCTAATCTAGGATTGGATTAAACTATGCTCTAGATGGGATATGGGTTTGCCCTTGTCTATGTAAGGATGTCTTGTAAGTAGTAAAGATTAGGATAAATGTATTTATGGCTATGAATTCTTAGGTATTCTCCAATTTGTGTGTCTTTGTGTCTAAAGAATCTTACCCAATGGATGAGGCACTGGCCTAAATGAGTATTCCTCTTGTTAACATACACTGGTTGAAATTATTGCATTCCAAATCTTAGAATCAATAACCTTTTCAAGCTTTAAGTAGTTGGTTGTGTGGTTGTGTTACCCAATAGTAATGGAGATTCAATGAATGTGAGGTTAGCATTTAGTACTTTCTTACTATCAATCTATTGTTTAAACCTAGTATTTGGTGTGTGAAGTATAGTTTTCACTGGGTTAGGTGCACCTACCTTGGTTTTGCAGAGCTAGAAGTGAAGAGGGTAGTCTTGTCCCTATAGTTGGTCTAGTTACCCTAAGATCCATATACATTTTGGAACTAACTAATCCTAAAATCAACCTGAGGGTATATTGGCAGCCTAAGAGCATAAGCATCCATTTTGAACACCAACAGATAGAACCAAGGTACTCTCAAGACCTTAAGGAAATCTAAGACTCAAAACACCAGGAATCCAAAACTCACAAGAACAAGAGCAAAGCATATAAAACATAATCATATTAAAACACATAGGTCAAGGTTCTAGGATACCACCTAAGTGAGTTTCATCACACAACCTATGTATTGGGCAACCATTTATGGTAATCATCATAAGATAAGATCAACAACTTTTCATACAATTCTTTAAAACTTTCTTAGAACTAAGATTACAATAAGTATACGACACTCAAGTATCAAAAATTCATTACCATTTCCTAAGTACTGTTCACATGGATCTTACAATGAAAAACATAAATAATCATTTCTTGAAGAAAGGTGCTCTCTTGCAAGATAATATCGTGGAAATATATAGAGAACATACCTTTTATGCCTAGCACACAAATTTTTTAACACATGGAAAACATCAAAAGAAGACACACAATGTGTTCAAGTATTTTGAGTAGGCTGAGTATGAGTCCAACGGTTTTTAGTTGAACAATCCTAGGGCTTATATTTCTATCCCTATCAAAATTGAAAGAATAAGTTGCCTCCTTAGGGCTAACTTTTCTTCTGATGGGTTCTAGCCTTAGCAAAATCAGTTATGAGGGTTGTTTCATTTGAGACCCCTCAGAGTCATTACTCAGATTCTTTTCACCCTCATTATCCCCATGGAAAGTTTCCTATTAAGATGATGAGGGAGGATCTTGAGCTTTCTCCTTAGATCCTCTATGGTGGTGGGAAGTTGATGTAGGGCAGGGATGGTCCAAGCCTACACTACCAATTATAACAACAACAAGCACAACAAAATTCAACACTATAATGTTTCAAAACATAATTTCATTCAACATGCCCAGTTGTAAGGCCTTCCAGGTTTCGGCCTTATACAATGAAATTACAAAGTATTAGCAAGATCTCACAAGATCTAGGGAACCACCAACTAGTTCAGATCTACAATAGGTAGCCTCTAATAGGAACAACCAAGATAGGGTCTAAACTTGTTTTCGCAAGCCACCAAGCAACCTCTTGTTGTCCTAAGCCCTCAAGCGACTAGTTCTACTACAAACTCCCAGATTTGAAAATATGCTTCTACTCTACTCTTACATCATATCAATACCAATATACATCTTTATTCCTCTCATGATGATCCTCCTAATCTACATCAACCCAAACTCTCAATATATAGCCAGCTAAGCCACAACTCGGCCAATCAGGCATTTACATTATAGGTCCAGCCTAAGGAAAGATACCAAAACTAAATAAAGAATGATCAAAAATTAATGCACCTTTACATTTAGGTCCACACATGACCCAATAACATGTCCATAACTATGGAAGGCCCCATCTCATCACATGGAACCGTGCAAGAAGAAACACTCCACGTTTCACGTGAAAACTAGCATAAACTAGGTACCTAAGAAAAATGGCCATAAATTTTTACTCATATAGAATTAGGACTTGTGCTCTTGGGAAAAGATATTCCTTTAGGTCATATAAAATTACATAAGAGAGAAAAGGTTTATTCATTAAGAATAAATAACTACACCTCCCGCAATCAACACAAAAATTGTAGGAAAATATAGTTCTCACGGCAAGGAAAACAACTCCAACTTTGAAACAGATCATCCAAGATCTCCCAAACCATGCCACCTCAAGAGATGAGATCTTAGACATAGCCTCCACATACATCAAATAAAAACCTCCTTTTAATTCACATGCCAAAGATCTCCATATATCCTCGCAACATAGAAACTCAGAAAATTGCCAAAAACAAAGTATTGCATCCCTTTGCCAGGGAATTCCTCCAAGACTAAGAAGGATCTTCAGGAACCCAAAATGCTCCCACATCAGAAGAATCTTGGAAGAGTGATACCACATAAGTATAGGTATTGATTTGACATTATTTAATGAGAAAAAGAAGCCAAGTTAAATGAAAATAGACCTTAGAGCTCCTAGTGTAGCAACCTAGGGCTCAAATACCAAATCGAATGTCCCCACGAGGGAACCCATAAGGAATCAAGTCTTTAAACCAAAATTACAACTAATAATTTTTTTTTCTAACATTCTAACAATTCATTATTAGCATTCACAAGTACATTCCTTAAGGTTCCCTTATTGATTTCATTTACCAAAGTAAAAGCATTGTATTTTATTTCTAATCAAATTGAATACTTGCTCAAATGTAATTGGTCCGCATGGTGCTGACAAAGATTTCTAGTGGGTCTAGTGTGTCAAAGGGGGTTCTGGTTAAAAGAGATCTATGGAGAGCATATGATATGAAGGAATATTTGAAACTTATGAGATCTTGTGCCCACCGTTAGATTAGGATGTTATCTTTCATGGGTCCGATGTTAGGGAAGTGTTGAGGTGTCTACTGATGGAGCAGCTAGAATGAATAAAAGAATGCTAGGTGGCATAAATGGGCCCAGGGTTAGTAAGCTTTCTATGAACTAGTGAATAAAGGGGTCTCTCTTGTTTGCTAGATTAAGCCACGGTTAGTAAAAATGGTTTAGCTATTCAGTGACTACAGTGTTCACTGAATCGCTTGACCCAATTGGAGTTAAGAAATATATCTCGCGACTTAGAATTCTTCAGTCACATGGTCACCAAATAACTTAAAAGAGGAGGGCTCGAGGTGGGTCTAAATATGCTTACAGGTCGATATGCTTGCTTCTCATTGGCCGCTGACTTCCACAGTGGTTTTGACTTGCCAGGGCGATTTTAAGTAATTTTCTCAGTGCATCTGGGCCATTCATCTGCTGGGAAATGATTAGACATCGACCGACATGTTTTAAAATGACCAGTTAGCCATTGGTTTTAAAAAATTCAAATATGTCTAAGAGGTTTTTGCCAGAATCTGATTTCCAGACCGCGGGCGGTGAGGTAGCTCAGGAAATTTATGTCTCCAGGACATTTGCAGTTAAAGGAAGATGATGAGAGAGGTCTAGGTGGCCATCTTGGTTTGATTCTTGTCCTGAAAAGATACCAACCAGTGCATTCATGGTGGGAATTTTGTGCAAGAAAGTAGATAAATCTAGGTTGCTTGTCTGCAAGTTGATGCGGTACAGGGATGGACACTCAATGATGAATATCTAATTAGTTGAGATATTTGCAGGAGATACATTTATGATAAAAAATGACAGACTTAGGGTTTGAATATTTTATGTAAAATCTTGTAACCCTAGTTATGTTTTTTTTGACTCTTGCCTACGTGCAAGAGTATGTATATATTGTATTTTTGGAGCTTTTAAGCTCAAGAATTGACTTTTCCTGTAAAAAGAGAGGTTCACAATTGTAGAAGAAAATCATCTTTTCTTAAGGGCCATCCGTGGTATCAGCTCTACCCTCTATCTTATACAATTGTAAAATTCTCATTGATAATACAAATATTGCAGAGGTATTTTGTGACAATCCTTCATGTCCCTATGCTTCCTTGTTTGGATTATCTCTTATTGGATCAAAGTATGTGCATTTTTTCAATGTTATTTTAGGGTTCTTGATCCCTCTTCCTTTTCTACAATTTTGTGTGTTACTATGTTTGATTTGATTTAGATGTTCTTGTGGGTATACCTCAGCCCCCTTAATAGTCTTGTCTCAATCCTACATCGAGTTGTAGAAGTGAATGTTTGTTTGCAGGTCATAAGTTGTGTCTTATTCTCAGGCCCTCTTATGAAATATTTATGCAAGCCTATTCAGTAAGTTGTGACCTACTAGACCTAAACTTTTCACTGATTTCATTATTACATACTGAGATCCAAACCCTAGTTTTGGTGCATCACCTAGTAGGTAGTTTTCTTTCAAGTCATTTCCCTTACAAGCATTTTTTCTATCCCTTTCCCTCCAAAATTTTTACTTTCATGTCTAGAAGAAAATTAAGGTGATTATCCAAGAGGAACTATCCTAGAACCTGGAGGTTTCATCTCAGTTAGCAAAGGTCCCACAACTTGGAGATGATTCCCATGTTATACTGAGTTATCAAGACTAAAAGAGCTTGAGACAAAGGCACAAACTTAGTGTATAACAATTCTGGCATGCCCAGGGGACTACAAAAGAGATCAAGTTCATGTTCAAGTTATACTATCTTTGATATATAGATTATGTAGTACAGGCTTTTAGAAGTCATTCTATCAAGTATATCTAGTGACTCCACTGATTTCAAGGATCCAAGCTACCTTGTTCAAATTTTTATGAGAAAGATAGAGACTAGAAGCTCAAAGCCTACCCAATTTTTAGAGTTAACCTCATGAAGAAGTCACAAAGGGAGGTCAACTCAAAGAACATCTCCTGCAAGAAGAGTTCAGTCTACACCTCCTGATACTTTAGAAAGGAGACCTTTTCCCTTTCATTCTAGAAGAAGAGGAAGATCTTTAACTAGAGATCTAGAAGAAGATTCAAATTTGGCATCAAATACAACTCATATAGTTGTAAATCTTTAGATTCCAACTCCTACAATGGCTAGACAGTTTACTTTTGCACCATTCAACCAAGGCAGCCCATTGGCCTTTGCTCAACATCATGATGTGCCTTTAGTGGCACTTAAGAGTATACCTAATTTCATAGGTGAAGGGAAGACAACCACTTCTGAGCACATAAGAGATGTGACCACCATCTACAGCATACACAATATCACTTAAGAAGATGTGGCCACAAAGTTATTAGCAGCCTCTCTAAAAGGTAAGGCTCTAGAATGGTTTAGAACACTAACTATTGGTTCTATTACTTCTTGGGATGAGTTAGGGGATGCATTAAGTAAACATTTTGAGGATAAATCAGATAACTTGTCTCTAGTTGAGCAGTTAACAACTATTAAGAGAGACCCTTGAGCAAATGGCAGATTATAATAGTAGATTCCTTAAAACATGGAATAGAATCCTAGTCTCTATGAGACCATCAGCTAACCATGCTTTCCTTTACTATTTACAAAGTCTAAATGGTCAAGTTTCTATCATGATCTAGTCTATGGGTGGTACTTCCTTACCTCAGGCCTTTGACATAGCTGTCAAGGCTGAAAATTATTTGATTCAAGCAAACATGATTGCTAGAAGGCCTCTAATGCCTATTTTTCCTAGCCTTCAACCCATTACACCTACCCAAGTACCCCCATTCACCCCTATTCCCACCATATTGGCACCTCAAGCTAGTACTAGTGGCCAAGAGTTAACAAAAAGCTTCTCTCAGGAGCTACAAGAGATAAAAAATAGTCAGCAAAGAAGTCAGCAAGAAATGACCAACTTGTTGTAGACCTTGACTAAAGAAATTACAAATTTGAAGAAGCAAGGCCAAGGAATCAGACTGCCATTTCAGTCACAAGGCCAAGGTCCTAGTCAGCAATATCAAAATCAAGGATAGCCCTATCAATAGAATAGGCCATCATACCAAGGAGGCTATCAAGGACAAAGACAAAGTTTTAATCAAAGACCATTCCAACCATACAACCCTGCACCTCTAAACTCTGCAAACCCAGTGAGAGATGTGGTTCCTAGTCAAAATAATATGGCTATGGAGAATGAATGGTGTTGTCCTTGTAATCAGCCTCATAATTAAGCTACATGTTCAAATGGATGGATGAACCAAGCTCTAATGGCTCAAAATGCCTCACAAGCTCAATCAAAGGTTTCATCCAATGGGTCAGTGCCTCAACAAGAATCACAAGAGAATGAGACTGCTCTCTTTAATTGGGAGCAACCAGACTTCAATGGAGTCAACGATGAGGCTGCTTTTGTTTCCTATACAAGAGAAAAGAGAAGAGCTCAAGACATGGAGAGAGTAGATTCCAATGCTAAAGCCACTACATTTGTAGAGCCACTACAGCAAGCTACTCCCATCACACCTAAGGAGACTCCTATCATTACAAGTAAAGAAGGCCAACATTCCAAAGAGGTGGAGCCCATCATGCCAAAGATAAAAAAAAGAGTACACACTATGACACCATTTAATATTGTAGACAACATGAAGAAGGTGAATGTCACCATGTCCATGTGGGACTCTTTGGCTCTTCCAGGATAGCCTAAAATTTTGAAGAAGGCCATGACAGAGGTAGCAACTCCTCAACCTGCAAAAGAAGCTGCAAAGCTAGTGTCAGTTAACACTGATCAAGGAAAGGAGGCTCCAAGTAGAAACTCTAATGCCAATGCCACACAAGGTAGGAACTCAAAGCCACCTCCCTTTTATGTATCTTTAATCATTGGAAAATCTTTAGTACATAATTGTATGGTAGATAGTGGAGTTACTAGCACTGTAATGCCCAATAAAGTAGCTGACCAGTTAGGACTAAAATATGAGCCCTTCCAAAAGAAGGTTACCCAACTTGATGGATCCTTAGTCAATACTATAGGTGTGACCAAGGATACCAGTCTAATCCTGCATGCTAGTCCTAATTTCTCAATCCTCCTTGATATATATATATATATATATATACATATATATATATACATATATATATATATATATATATATGTATATAAATGTATATATATACATATATATATATATGTATATATATATATATATTTATACATATATATATATATACATATATATATATACATACATATATATTTATATACATATATATATATATATATATATATATATATATATATATATATATATATATATATATACATATATATATATATATGTGTATATATATATATATATATATACATATATATATATATGTATATATATATATATATATCATAGATCTCCCTGCATTATTTTCTATATGCCTTTCAAGGGAGTTTACAACCAAGATAGGAGGTTATCTATCTTCTGATTGGTTCATATGTTATTTCATACAAGGTACGGGACCAAAGTCACCATTAAATCAGAACCATTAGCAGCACACCATATAGAGCCATATGTGTCCAATGCCATTAATGTGAGCTACCCTATGTTTGATAGCAGTGACTTCCAAACCATTAGTGAAGCAAGCACCAAGATAGAAAGTATCCCTGATATTCTTCTAGATGAAAGAGCTTCAAAGGCCCAAGAAAATCTTATTTGTGATTTTGGTTTGGGAAGTTATTTGATACAAGAAGGTGGAGTCATAGAGCCAAGCCTTTTAAAAGAAAGTACTGATTCAATGGATTAGAATAATCAGGTTTGGGAACTATTTTTTGATGGAGCTAGAAGTAGACATGATTCTGGTGGTGGTGCTATGTTAGTGTCCCCAAAAGGAGAAAGGTATTATACTACCTTTAGATTTAGTTTCTCCTGCACTACCAATACTGGAGAGTATGAAAGCCTAGTCAATGGACTAGAATGGGCTAGAAAAAAAGGGCTTAAGGCCTTAAAAGTTTATGGTGATAGTGAGTTAGTTGTCAACCAAGTAAGAGGGATAAGTGCATCCAAAAATGACACCATGAAACAATACAAACATAGAGTTTGGGATGCAATTTAAGATTTCCATGCTTTCAATATTGTTGCCATCGCTAGAAAGTTAAATCAAAATGCAGATAGATTAGCTGCTATTGGATCCCAATATGACATCCCAAATAGCATTTCAAAAGAAGTGGATCAACAACATATCAAAGTGATTGTTAGACCCTCTATTCCTGATAATGATGTCAATTGGTAGGTGTTTGACAATGATGAACAAATTCTGTAGTTTTTGTTTGAAGAAGATGTTTTTTTAGAACACAATCAAGATAGGCTATCACAAAACTATGGTGATCAAGTGATACAACTCAAGTCCAATAAGATGCCTAGAGGTCTTGTCACCTTAGAGACTATCTTCAACAAGGATGATGAAGTCAAGAAAAATAAAGCTGGCCTGGTAGTTCAACAAGAACATTGTGTTGAATTAGAGTTGGAACCAGGTAAAAGCCTACAATTTGGAAAGGTAAACACTAAATTGGAGAAGCAAGCTTACACTTAGTTATTCAAAGAATTAAGTGATTTTTTTGCATGGCAATATGAGGATCTCAAAGGTTTTGATCCTTCCCTTTCTCAGCACACTATTGAATTAGAACCAAATGCCAAACCAGTAAGGAAAAAGTAAAGGCCTATTAATCCCAAGCTTGAGCCACTTATGCATAAAGAAGTGCTCAAATTGATAGAAAGTGGTATCATCTACCCCATTAGGCATACTAGTTGGGTTTCCAACCTTGTTCCTATCAAAAATAAGAATGGGGAGCTGAGGTTATGTGTTGACTTCAAGGATCCTAATAGGGCCTCTCTAAAGGATCACCATCCATTACCCTCTATGGAACAAATCTTACAATGTGTCTCTGGATCTGAAAGATTTTTATTATTTGATGGCTATTCAGGATACAATTAGATCCTGGTAAATGAACAGGATCAATATAAGACTGCATTTAAAACCAAGTGGGGAACCATGACTTACCAAAATATGCCCCTTGGTTTGTCAAATGTAGGAGCTACATTTCAAAAGGTGATGGATATAGCCTTTAAAAATGATGTAGGAGCATCTTGGGTGGAAGAGCAATCTTGCATCACCCAAAAATATTTTTGTTTTTATATTCAATAAGAGCTATTTTCTGCAGAGCTGCTATTTATGGAAAGTTACTATTTTTGGTAATTTTTATATGTGCTCAAAATGATCTGATTTCTTTTTTGGAGGTTCATTTTGGTCATATAAGTCTGCCAGTAAAGTTTCATTGCCAGATCAAGTGTATATTGGAAGATATTGAAGATTTTCGGTATTGGCAGCAGGGTACATAAACTTTAAACTCAGTTTTGAAGACTTTAGATGCCCCGAATGAGGTTGAAAATTTGGGTGACAAGCGCTTGTGCTGGTCAAGCCTGTAGAGCACTTCGTGGCATTTCTGAAATGGGGTTATAATAGCTGATCGGGTCAACTGGTGATGACTTATGGTCTTCGAAAGTTGGGCCACCTGAAATGGCGAAAAATAATTTTCTTCAAAAGTTTTGTTCGTGTTTCAAAGGTTATCTTGAGCTGACTATGATGTAATAAAATGTAAAATAAAATAATTCTAAGTTTGGTTGGCCTTATTGGCTAAAATTCTGGAACCTTCCTAGGTGGTGGAAAATTGCCTATATAAGGAAGGCTGTATTATTGTCTTAGGCAGTTTAGAATAGTTCTGGGTAGTAGATCTGGGTAATAATTTGAGGCTTTGTCCTATAGAATATTGTAAGGGAATGCCCATGTGGCTTTGCATATTGTAATTCTGAAAGCTTGTAATTCTACATTTGTGGAGATAATAAGAAGCCAATTTTCTATTTTTGCATATTGTTGTTATTTCTCTATTTCTGTTATGTGTTTGTGGTATTAAGGGGAGCACCCTTCATCAAGTGGTATCAGAGCTAAGTTTTCTTGAGTGTGTACACAGATGACTGACTGTGAGGCAGTTTGCACCAGGACCATGGTTGGGGTTTCAGCGTGCATCACGAAAATACCTCCATGAAGAGAACGTGGTGGAAGAGCTGGTGCTATGACACTTGAGGTTAGAGAGCTGCAGAGATAAGTGCAAGCATTGTAAGAAGAGATTCACAGAGGAATGAATCTTAATGTCAGAGACGAAAGCGAGGATGAAGCTGAAGAAGAATATCAAGAAGGAGAAGTTGAAATTGTGAACCAGGAGGAAGAAAAACTTTTTTGGGCAATTTTCAAGATTGGGAAAAGACCTAAGATTGAGGTTCCTACATTTTCTAGAAATCTTAACCCAGAGGAATTGATTGACTGGATCAATGAATGTGAGGAATATTTTGAGTACGAAGATGTTGAGGATCCTGATAGGGTCAAATTTGTGAAGGCCAGACTGAAAGGTCATGCGAAGATCTGGTGGCAAGAAATTCAATTAGAGCGAAATAGAACAGGGACAGATAAAATCACAAGATGGGATCGGATGCTGGATAAATTGAAGCGACAGTTCATTCCTGTTGATTATGAGCTTGACCTACTTAATAAAATGCAAAGTTTGAAGCAAGCAGGAAGATCTGTTCAGGAGTATACAGAAGAGTTCTATCGACTCCTCATTCGAACAGGCCATGCAGAAGCTGATAAGGAGAAAGTTGCTCGATACCTTAATGGGTTAAGGCCAAGCATTCAGGAGGAGTTGAATCTGGTTCGAATGAATAGTATTGAGGAGGCATACCAGTTTGCCCTAAAAGTAGAGGAAAAGCTAAACAAGAAGTTTGAGAGCAGACAAAATAGAAGAGGTCGTGGTGGAAGATCTGGTGGACGGTCATATGGTGGCCGAAATGAAGATCCAAAAAGAAGGATGAGGCCATTAACAGTCAGAATCAGAGAGGAAATAATTCCAATCATTTCCAAGATTAGAGTAATAGAGACCAGAGAGGAAGAGGAAGAGGAAAAGGATCTGGAAGAGGAGGCTTCCGTGGAATATATTTTCACTGTAGAGAAGAAGGTCATAGGGCATTTGAATGTCCTCAGCGCCAAGGCAGAACAGACAGGAGAAATAAAGGTCAGGCCAGAATTGCACATGTAGATGAAGATGCTAGATCATCAAATTTTGAAGATGTTGAAAAAGGAGAAACACTAATTAACAGAAGAGTCTTGTTGAGCAGTGAGAACAAACCTGAAGAAAGGAGGAGCCTATTTCACACTCGATGCAAGTGTGAGGCTAAATACTGTGATGTGATTATTGATAGTGGAAGCACTGATAATTTGGTGTCAGAAAAGATGGTGACAAAGTTGAAGCTCAAGAGATAGAAACACCCACATCCATATCGGATTGCCTGGGTGCAGGATGACCACAAGGTCATGGTCAGTGAGTAGTGCCTGGTAAAGTTTAACATTAGCGGGTACCAAGATGAGGTACTATGTGATATCATCTCTATGGATGCATGTCATATGTTATTGGGTAGACTTTGGCAGTTTGACAAATGTGCTGTACACGATGGTCGTGCGAATACCTATTCCCTGACAAAGGATGGAGTGCGACATAAGCTAAAGCCATTGAAGGAGACCGAAGAAAAGGTATGTGGTAATGCAAGAATAAAATTTGTTGATGGAAGAAAATTTCTAGATGGTATGAGGCATGAGCATGTGTGTTTTGCTTTAATTCCAAAAGTTGGTAAAGAAGAAGTAGAGGATGTACCTGTAGAGGTTGCAGATTTGTTGAATGAGTTTCAGGATATTGTATCTGATAATGTACCTGATGGATTACCACCGGTAAGGAAGATCAGTCATCAGATAGATTTGATTCCAAGAGTCATTTTTCCAAATAAGGCAGCACATAGAATGACATTAGCAGAAAGTGAAGAGTTGAATAGACAAGTACATGAGTTATTGCAGAAGGGTTTGATTCGAGAGAGTCTGAGTCCCTATGATGTACCAGCGGTATTAGCACCAAAGAAGAATAGAGAGTGGAGGATGTGTATAGATTCCAGAGCAATAATAAAGATCACAATCAAGTATAAGTTTTCATTTCCATGAATGGATGATATTATGGATTATTTGAGTGGAGCTGTGTATTTCTTGAAGATAGATCTGAAGAGTGGATATCACCAGATTCGAATCACAGAAGGAGATGAACGGAAGACTGCCTTCAAGACAAAGGAAGGACTGTATGAGTGGTTAGTCATGCCTTTTGGGCTAACCAATGCACTGAGCACTTTCATGCGGCTCATGAACGAGGTTCTGAAAGAATTTCTAGATAAGTTTGTCATTGTTTAACTAGATGATATTTTGATTTTTAGCAAGACATTGGAGGAACACATGATGCATATTCGTATAGTTTTTGAGAAGTTGAGAGATGAGAAATTGTTGATTAATTTGAAGAAGAACAATTTTGTAAAGAAAGAGTTAGTGTATTTGGGATTTATAATTTTAGCAGAAGGTCTAAAAATGAACCCAGAAAAAGTACAGGCTATCTTTGAATGGCCTACTCCAAGGAGTGCTACTGAGGTAAGATCTTTTCATGGTCTAGCTAGCTTTTACAGAAAGTTTATCAGAAATTTTATCAGTATTTGTGGACCCTTGACTGAAATAATGAGAGTGGATAGAAAAGAATTTAAGTGGACTAATGGGGCAGAAAAGAATTTTCAATTGTTGAAACAAAAAGTTACAGAACAACCTATTTTAGCACTTCCAAATTTTAATAAGGTGTTTCAAGTAGATTGTGATGCTAGTGGTACTGCAATAAGAGCTGTTATGAGAGAAGAAGTTAAACCTGTTGCTTATTTCAGTGAGAAGTTAAATGATGCCAAGAGAAAATATTCTATTTATGATCAAGAATTTTATGCTATAGTTCAAGCATTGAAGAAGTGGAGACACTATCTGCTTCCTAAAGAGTTTGTTTTGTATACTGATCATCAAGCTTTGCAATATTTGAATATTCAAGGAAAGTTGAATCAGAGGCATTTGAAATGGGTTGATTTTTTGCAGAGTTATACATTTGTTTTGAAACACAGGAGTGGAAAGTCTAATAGGGTTGCTGATGCTCTTAGCAGAAGGCAACTATTGCTGACAGAAATGCAGATTGAAGTGGTTGGGTTCAAGGAACTTAAGAATTTGTATCTAGAGGATCTTGATTTTGGTGAAGCTTGGAAAGCTTGTACAGAACCTGTTACTTTAGACAGAATGAAATGGTTGGATTTCATCATCCAGGATGATATGCTATTCAAAAGGAGTCAGTTGTGCATTCCACAAAGTTCTATGAGGGAGAATCTCATCAAGGAGAAGAAGAGCGGAGGATTGGCTGGATATTTTGGCCGTGATAAAACCCTTTCTTTGGTTAGTGAGAATTATTATTGGCCACAGTTGCAGCAAGATGTGAAGAAGTTTGTACAAAATTGTAGAGTATGTCAGATGGTGAAAGGAGTGAAGCAGAATATAGGGTTGTATCAGCCATTACCTGTACCAGAGAAGCCTTGGGAGGATATCAGCATGGACTTTGTTTTTTGTTTACCGAGTACTCAGCAGGGACATGATTCAATTTTTGTGGTGGTTGACAAATTTTCAAAGATGGCACATTTCATTCCCTGCAACAAGACTAATGATGTTGTTCATGTAGCAGAATTGTTTTTCAGAGAAGTAGTGAGACTTCATGGTTTTCCAAAGACCATAGTTTCAGATCAGGACACTAAGTTTGTTGGATATTTCTGGCATACATTGTGGAAGAAGTTGAAAATAGATTTGAAGTTCAGTTCATCACATCATCCATAGACTGATGGACAGACAAAGGTGGTGAATAGGAGGTTGGGAAATTTGCTGCGATGTTTGGTTGGAGATAAGCCAACAGGATGGGATTTGATTTTACCACAGGCAAAATTTACATACAATAATTCTGTCAACAGGAGCACTGGTAAATCACCATTCCAGATTATATATGGAAGTAGTCTAAGAAATGCATCTGAATTGAAGAAGATAGATAAAGGTGAAATAAGTAGTGTTGAAGCTGAAGATTTTGTAGAACACTTGAAGAACATCAATGGGGAGGTGAGGAAGCATATTACCAATATCAACACACAGTATAAGGCTAAGGTAGATGAGAAAAGAAGGTATAAAGAATTTCAGGTTGGTGATGAAGTCATGGTTCAGAGCTGATAGAGTATCATGAAGGAGGTGTTGACGATGAGATCATAGCAGCACAGTGGAGTATTCCAGCAACTAGTTCAGACACTAATGAGATTGAAGATATACTGGATAGTCGTGTTGGCAGAAGCACAAGGAACAGGACATATGAAGAATATCTGGTCAAGTGGAAAGGATGACCTATTGAAGATTCATCAATGCTGACAAATGAGGAGGTTAGCCGTCTTGGTTTTCCTCTGCACATCTGAGTCATGACAGTGTCACTTCTCAAATTACCCTAGGTGTCTGATGCAGGAGCATCCTGGGTGTAAGAGCAATCTTGCATCACCCAAAAATATTTCTATTTTTATATTCAATAAGGGCTATTTTGTGCAGAGCTGCTATTTATGGAAAGTTACTATTTTTGATAATTTTTGTATGTGCTCAGAATGATCTGATTTCTTTCTTGGAGGATCATTTTGGTGATATAAGTCTGCCAGTAAAGTTTCATTGCCAGAGCAAGTATATATTGGAAGATATTGAAGATTTTCTATATTGGCAGCAGGGTACAGAAACTTTGAACTCAGTTTTGAAGGCTTTAGAGGGCCTAGATGAGGTTAAAAATTTGGGTGATAGGTGCTTGCGTGGGTCAAGCCTGTAGAGCACTTCGTGACATTTCTGAAATGGGGTTATAATAGCTGATCGGGTCAACTGGTGATGACTTATGGTCTTCGGAAGTTGGGCCACCTGAAATGGCAGAAAATAATTTTCTTCAAAATTTATGTTCAGGTTTCTAAGGTTATCTTGAGTTGACTATAATGTAATAAAATTTAAAATAAAATAATTCTAAGTTTGGTCGGCCTTATTGGCTAAAATTTTGGAACCTTCACAAGCGGTGGAAAATTGCCTATATAAGGAAGGCTGTATTATTATCTTAGGCAGTTCAGAATAGTTCTGGGTAGTAGATCTAGGTAATAATTCGAAGCTTTATCTTACAGAATATTGTAAGGGAATGCCCATGTGGCTTTGCATATTGTAATTCTGAAAGCTTGTAATTCCACATTTGTGAAGATAATAAGAAGCCAATTTTCTGTTCTTGCATATTGTTGTTATTTCTCTATTTCTGTTATGTGTTTGTGGTATTAAGGGGAGCACCCTTCATCAAGTGGTATCAGAGCCAAGTTTTCTTGAGTGTGTACACAAATCACCGACTGTGAGACATTTTGCACTAAGACCATGGTTAGGGTTTCAGCGCGCATCGTGAAAATGCCTCCACGAAGAGAACATGGCGGAAGAGCTAGTGCTATGACACCTGAGGTTAGAGAGCTACAGAGATAAGTGCGAGCATTGCAAGAAGAGATTCACAGATGAATGAATCTTAATATTAGAGATGAAAGCGAGGATGAAGCCGAAGAAGAATATCAAGAAGGAGAAGCTGAAATTGTGAACCAGGAGGAAGAAAGACTTTTTCAGGCAATTTTCAAGATTGGGAAAAGAACTAAGATTGAGGTTCCTACACTTTTTGTAAATCTTAACCTAGAGGAATTGATCGACTGGATCAATGAATGTGAGGAATATTTTGAGTACGAAGATGTTGAGGATCTTGATAGGGTCAAATTTGTGAAGGCCAGACTGAAAGGTCATGCGAAGATCTGGTAGCAAGAAATTCAATTGGAGCGAAATAGAAGAGGGAAAGATAAAATCACAAGATGGGATCGGATGGTGGATAAATTGAAGTGACAGTTCCTTCTTGTTGATTATGAGCTTGACCTACTAAAGAAAATGCAAAGTTTGAAGCAAGAAGAAGATCTGTTCAGGAGTATACAGATGAGTTCTATCGACTCCTCATTAGAACAGGCCATGCAGAAGCTGATAAGGAGAAAGTTGCCTGATACCTTAATGGGTTAAGGCCAAGCATTCAGGAGGAGTTGAATCTGGTTTGAATGAATAGTATTGAGGAGGCATACTATTTTGCCCTAAAAGTAGAGGAAAAGCTGAACAAGAAGTTTGAGAGACGACAAAATGGAAGAGGTCATGGTGGAAGATCTAGTGGATGGTCATATGGTGGCCGAAATGAAGATCCGAAAAAGAAAGATGAGGCCAGTAGTAGTCAGAATCAGAGAGGAAATAATTACAATCATTTCCAGGATCAGAATAATAGAGATCAGAGAGGAAGAGGAAGAGGAAAAGGATCTGGAAGAGGAGGCTTTGGTGGAACATGTTTTCACTGTGGAGAAGAAGGTTATAGGGCATTTGAATGTCTTCAGCATCAAGGTAGAACAGACAGGAGAAATGAAGGCTAGGCTAGAATTGCACATGTAGATGAAGATGCTAGATCATCAAATTTTGAAGATGCTGAAAGAGGAGAAACACTAATTAACAGAAGAGTCTTGCTGAGCGGTGAGAATGAATCTGAACAAAGGAGGAGCCTGTTTCGCACTTGATGCAAGTGTGAGGGTAAATGTTGTGATCTGATTATCGATAGTGGAAGCACTGATAATTTAGTGTCAGAAGAGATGGTGACAAAGTTGAAGCTCAAGAGACAGAAACACCCACATCCATATCGGATTGCCTGGGTGCAGGATGACCACAAGGTCATGGTCAGTGAGCAGTGCCTGGTAAAGTTCAAGATCGGCAGGTACCAAGATGAGGTACTATGTGATATCATCTTTATGGATGCATGTCATATATTATTGCGTAGACCGTGGCAGTTTGACAGATGTGTTGTACACGATGGTCGTGTGAATACCTATTCTCTGACAAAGGATGGAGTGCGACATAAGCTAAAGCCATTGAAGGAGACCGAAGAAAAGGTATGTGGTAATGCAAGAATAACATTTATTGATGGAAGAAAATTTCTAGATGGTATGAGGCATGAGCATGTGTGTTTTGCTTTAATTTCAAAAGTTGGTAAAGAAGAAGTAGAGGATGTACCTGTAGAGGTTGCAGATTTGTTGAATGAGTTTCAAGATATTGTATCCGATAATGTACCTGATGGATTACCACCAGTAAGGATTATTATTCATGAGATGGATTTGATTTCAGGAGTGACTTTGCCAAACAAGGCAGCACATAGAATGACACCAGCAGAAAGTGAAGAGTTGAACAGACAAGTACATGAGTTATTGTAGAAGGGGTTGATTCGAAAGAGTCTGAGTCCCTGTGTTGTACCAGTGGTATTAGCACCAAAGAAGAATGGAGAGTGGAGGATGTGTATTGATTCCAGAGCAATAAACAAGATCATAATCAAGTATAAGTTTCCATTGCCACAAATGGATGATATTATGGATTGTTTGAGTGGAGCTGTGTATTTCTCGAAGATAAATCTGAAGAGTGGATATCACCAGATTCAGATCAGAGAAGGAGATGAATGGAAGACTGCCTTCAAGACAAAGGAAGGACTGTATGAGTGGTTAGTCATGCCTTTTGGGCTAACCAATGCACCGAGCACTTTCATGCGGCTCATGAACGAGGTTCTGAAAGAATTTCTAGGTAAGTTTGTCATTGTTTACCTAGATGATATTTTGATTTTTAGCAAGATATTGGAGGAACACATGATGCATATTTGTATGGTTTTTGAGAAGTTGAGAGATGAAAAATTGTTGATTAATTTGAAGAAGTGCAGTTTTGTAAAGAAAGAGTTAGTGTATTTAGGATTTGTAGTTTTAGCAAAAGGTCTAAAAATGGACCCAGAGAAGGTACAGGCTATCCTTGAATGGCCTACTCCAAGGAGTGCTAATGAGGTAAGATATTTTCATGGTCTAGCTAGCTTTTATAGAAATTTTATCAGAAATTTTAGTAGTATTTGTGGACCCTTGACTGAAACAATGAGAGGGGATAGAAAAGAATTTAAGTGGACCAATGGGGCAGAAAAGAGTTTTCAATTGTTGAAACAAAAGTTACAGAACAACCTATTTTAGCACTTCTAGATTTTAATAAGGTGTTTCAATTAGATTGTGATCCTAGTGGTACTACAATAGAAGCTGTTATGAGACAAGAAGGTAAACCTGTTGCTTATTTCAGTGAGAAGTTAAATGATGCCAAGAGAAAATATTCTGTTTATGATCAAGAATTTTATGCTATAGTTCAAGCATTGAAGAAGTGGAGACACTATTTGCTTCCTAAAGAGTTTGTTTTGTATACTGATCATCAAGCTTTGCAATATTTGAATAGTCAAGGAAAGTTGAATCAGATGCATTTGAAATGGGTTGAGTTTTTGCAAAGTTATACATTTTTTTTGAAACACAGGAGTGGAAAGTCTAATAGGGTTGCTGATGCTCTTAGCAGAAGGCAACTATTGCTGACAGAAATACAGATTGAAGTGGTTGGGTTCAAGGAACTCAAGAATTTGTATCCAGAGGATCCTGATTTTGGTGAAGCTTGGAAAGCTTGTACAGAACCTGTTACTTTAGACAAAACAAAATGGTTGGATTTCATCATCCAGGATGATATGCTATTCAAAGGGAGTCAGTTGTCCATTCCATGAAGTTCTATGAGGGAGAATCTCATCAAGGAGAAGCATAGCGAAGGATTGGCTGGGCATTTTGGCCGTGATAAAACTCTTTCTTTGGTTAGTGAGAACTATTATTGGCCACAGTTGCAGCAAGATGTGAAAAAGTTTGTACAGAGTTGTAGAGTATATCAGATGGTGAAAGGAGTGAAGCAGAATACAAGGTTGTATCAGCCATTACCTATACCAAAGAAGCCTTGGGAGGATATCAGTATGGACTTTGTTCTTGGTTTACCGAGGACTCAGCAGGGACATGATTCAATTTTTGTGGTGGTTGACAGATTTTCAAAGATGGCACATTTCATTCCCTACAAGAAGACTAATGATGCTATTCATGTAGCAGAATTATTTTTCAGAGAAGTAGTGAGACTTCATTGTTTGCCAAAGACCATAGTTTCAGATCGGGACACTAAGTTTGTTGGATATTTCATGCGTACATTGTGGAAGAAGTTTAAGATAGATTTGAAGTTCAGTTCATCACATCATCCATAGACTGATGGATAGACAAAGGTGGTGAATAGGAGTTTGAGAAATTTTTTGTAATGTTTGGTTGGAGATAAGCCAACAGGATGGGATTTGATTTCACCACAGATGAAATTTGCATACAATAATTCTGTCAATAGGTGCACTGGTAAATCACCATTCCAGATTGTATATGGAAGTAGTCTAAGAAATGCATCTGAATTGAAGAAGATAGATAAAGTGGAAATAAGTAGTGCTAAAGCTGAAGATTTTACAGAACACTTGAAGAACATCCATGGGGAGGTGAGGAAGCATATTACCAAGATGAACGCACAGTATAAGGCTAAGGCAGATGAGAAAAGGAGGTATAAGGAATTTCAGGTTGGTGATGAAGTCATTTTTCATTTACGGAAGGAGTGATTTCCAGTTGATACATATAAAAAGATGAAAATGAAGAAGTTTGGACCGTGTAGGATACTAAAGAAACATGATTCAGGAAATGCATATGAGGTAGAATTGCCTACTGAGCTAAATATTTCACCAATGTTTAACATTTCAGATCTGACAGAGTATCATGAAGGAGGTGTTGACGTTGAGATCATAGCAACACAGTGGAGTATTCCAACAACTAGTTCAGACACTAAGGAGATTGAAGATATACTGGATAGTCATGTTGGCAGAAGCACAAGGAACAGGACATATGAAGAATATCTGGTCAAGTGGAAATGATGACCTGTTGAAGATTCATCATGGCTGACAAAGGAGGAGGTTAGCCATCTTGGTTTTCCTCTGCACACCTGAGTCGTGATAGGGTCACTTCTCAAATTACCCTAGGTGTCTGATGCAGGAGCATCCTGGGTGTAAGAGCAATCTTGCATCACCCAAAAATATTTCTATTTTTTATATTCAATAAGGGCTATTTTGTGCAGAGCTACTATTTATGGAACGTTACTATTTTCAATAATTTTTGTATGTGCTCAGAATGATCTGATTTCTTTCTTGGAGGATCATTTTGGTCATATAAGTCTACAAGTAATGTTTCATTGCCAGATCAAGTGTATATTGGAAGATATTTAAGATTTTTGGTATTGGTAGCAGGGTATAGAAACTTTGAACTCAGTTTTGAACGCTTTAGAGGCCTTGAATGAGGTCAAAAATTTGGGTGACAAGCGCTTGCATGGGTCAAGCCTGTAGAGTGCTTCGTGGCATTTCTGAAATGGGGTTATAATAGCTGATCGGGTCAACTGGTGATGACTTATGGTCTTTGGAAGTTGGGCCACCTAAAATGGCAGAAAATAATTTTCTTCAAAATTTTTGTTCGGGTTTCAAAGGTTATCTTGAGCCGACTATGATGTAATAAAATGTGAAATAAAATAATTCTAAATTTGGTTGGCCTTATTGGCTAAAATTCTGGAATCTTCCCAGGTGGTGGAAAATTGCATATATAAGGAAGGTTGTATTATTGTCTTAGGCAGTTCAGAATAGTTCTGGGTAGTAGATCTGGGTAATAATTCGAGGCTTTGTCCTACAGAATATTGTAAGGGAATGCCCATGTGGCTTTGCATATTGTAATTCTGAAAGCTTGTAATTCCACATTTGTGAAGATAATAAGAAGCAAATTTTTTGTTCTTGCATATTGTTGTTGTTTCTCTGTTTCTGTTATGTGTTTGTGGTATTAAGGGGAGCACCCTTCATCAAGTGGTATCAGAGCCAAGTTTTCTTGAGTGTGTACATAGATCACCGACTGTGAGACATTTTGCACCAGGACCGTGGTTATGGTTTCAGCGGGCATCAGGAAAATGCCTCCACGAAGAGAACGTGGGGGAAGAGCTAGTGCTGTGACACATGAGGTTAGAGAGCTGCAGAAACAAGTGCGAGTATTGCAAGAAGAGATTCACAGATGAATGAATCTTAATGTCAGAGATGAAAGCGAGGATGAAGCCGAAGAAGAATATCAAAAAGGAGAAGCTGAAATTGTGAACTAGGAGGAAGAAAGACTTTTTTGGGCAATTTTCAAGATTGGGAAAAGATCTAAGATTGAGGTTCCTACATTTTCTGGAAATCTTAACCCAGAGGAATTGATTGACTGGATCAATGAATGTGAGGAATATTTTGAGTATGAAGATGTTGAGGATCCTGATAGGGTCAAATTTGTGAAGGCCAAACTAAAAGGTCATGCGAAGATCTGGTGGCAAGAAATTTAATTGGAGCGAAATAGAAGAGGGAAAGATAAAATCACAAGATGAGATCGGATGGTGGAGAAATTGAAGCGACAATTCATTCATGTTGATTATGAGCTTGACCTACTAAAGAAAATGCAAAGTTTGAAGCAAGCAGGAAGATCTGTTCAGGAGTATACAAATGAGTTATATCGACTCCTCATTAGAACAGGTCATGCAAAAGATGATAAGGAGAAAGTTGCCTGATACCTTAATGGGTTAAGGCCAAGCATTCAGGAAGAGTTGAATCTGGTTCGAATGAACAGTATTGAGGAGGCATACCAGTTTGCCCTAAAAGTAGAGGAAAAGCTGAACAAGAAGTTTGAGAGCAGACAAAATGGAAGAGGTCATGGTGGAAGATCTGGCAGATGGTCATATGGTGGCCAAAATGAAGATCCGAAAAAGAAGGATGAGGCTAGTAGTAGTCAGAATCAGAGAGGAAATAATTCCAATCATTTCCAGGATCAGAGTAATAGAGATCAGAGAGGAAGAGGAATAGGAAAAGGATCTGGAAGAGGAGGCTTCCGTGGAACATGTTTTCACTTTGGAGAAGAAGGTCATAGGGCATTTGAATGTCCTCAGCGCCAAGGCAGAACAGATAGGACAAATGAAGGTCAGGCCAGAATTGCACATGTAGATGAAGATGCTAGATCATCAAATTCTGAAGATGCTGAAAGAGGAGAAATGCTAATTAACAGAAGAGTCTTGCTGAGTGATGAGAATGAACCTGAACAAAGGAGGAGCCTGTTTCGCACTCGATGCAAGTGTGAGGGTAAATGCTATGATGTGATTATCGATAGTGGAAGTACTGATAATTTGGGGTCAGAAGAGATGCTGACAAAGTTGAAGCTAAAGAGACACAAACACCCACATCCATATCAGATTGTCTGGGTGCAGGATGACCACAAGGTCATGGTCAGTGAGCAGTGCCTGGTAAAGTTCAAGATCGGCGGGTACCAAGATGAGGTACTATGTGATATAATCTTTATGGATGCATGTCATATGTTATTGGGTAGACCGTGGTAGTTTGACAGATGTGCTATACACGATGGTCGTGCGAATACCTATTCCCTGACAAAGGATGGAGTGCGACATAAGCTAAAGCCATTGAAGGAGACCAAAAAAAATGTATGTGGTAATGCAAGAATAACATTTTTTGATGGAAGAAAATTTCTAGATGGTATGAGGCATGAGCATGTGTGTTTTGCTTTAATTTCAAAAGTTGGTAAAGAAGTAGAGGATGTACCTGTAGAGGTTTAAGATTTGTTGAATGAGTTTCAAGATATTGTATCCGATAATGTACCTGATGGATTACCGCCGGTAAGGAAGATCAGTCATCAGATGGATTTGATTCCAGGAGCTAGTTTTCCAAACAAGGCAGCACATAGAATGACACCAGCAGAAAGTGAAGAGATGAACAGACAAGTACATGAGTTATTGCAGAAGGGGTTGATTCGAGAGAGTTTGAGTCCCTGTGCTGTACCAGTGGTATTAGCACCAAAGAAGAATGGAGAGTGGAGGATGTGTACAAATTCTAGAGCAATAAACAAGATCACAATCAAGTATAGGTTTCTATTGCCATGAATGGATGATATTATGGATTGTTTGAGTGGAGCTGTGTATTTCTTGAAGATAGATCTCAAGAGTGGATATCATCAGATTCGGATCAGAGAAGGAGATGAATGGAAGACTACCTTCAAGTCAAAGGAAGGACTGTATGAGTGGTTAGTCATGCCTTTTGGGCTAACCAATGCACCGAGCACTTTCATGCAGCTCATGAACGAGGTTCTGAAAGAATTTCTAGGTAAGTTTGTCATTGTTTACCTACATGATATTTTGATTTTTAGAAAGACATTGGAGGAACGCATGATGCATATTCGTATGGTTTTTGAGAAGATGAGAGATGAGAAATTGTTGATTAATTTGAAGAAGTGCAGTTTTGTAAAGAAAGAGTTAGTGTATTTGGGATTTGTAGTTTTAGCAGAAGGTCTAAAAATGGACCCAAAAAAGGTACAGGCTATCCTTGAATGGCCTACTCCAAGGAGTACTACTGAGGAAAGATATTTTCATGGTCTAGCTAGCTTTTATAGAAATTTTATCAAAAATTTTAACAGTATTTGTGGACCCTTGACTGAATCAATGAGAGAGGATAGAAAAAAATTTAAGTGGACCAATGGCGCAGAAAAAAGTTTTCAATTGTTGAAACAAAAAGTTACAGAACAACCTGTTTTAGCACTTCTAGATTTTAATAATATGTTTCAAGTAGATTGTGATGCTAGTGGTACTACAATAGGAGCTGTTATGAGCCAAGAAGGTAAACCTGTTGCTTATTTCAGTGAAAAGTTAAATGATGCCAAGAGAAAATATTCTATTTATGATCAAGAATTTTATGCTATAGTTCAAGCATTGAAGAAGTGGAGACACTATCTACTTCCTAAAGAGTTTGTTTTGTATACTGATCATCAAGCTTTTCAATATTTGAATAGTCAAGGAAAGTTGAATCAGATGCATTTGAAATGGGTTGAGTTTTTGCAGAGTTATACATTTGTTTTGAAACACAGGAGTGGAAAGTCGAATAGGGTTGCTGATGCTCTTAGCAGAAGGCAACTATTACTGACAGAAATGCAGATTGAAGTGGTTGGGTTCAAGGAACTCAAAAATTTGTATCCAGAGGATCCTGATTTTGGTGAAGCTTGGAAAGCTTGTACAGAACCTGTTACTTTAGACAGAATGAAATGGTTGGATTTCATCATCCAGGATGATATGCTATTCAAAGGGAGTGAGTTGTGCATTCCATGAACTTCTATGAGGGAGAATCTCATCAAGGAGAAGCATAGCGGAGGATTGGCTGGACATTTTAGCCGTGATACAACCCTTTCTTTGGTCAGTGAGAATTATTATTGGCCACAGTTGCAGCAAGATGTGAAGAAGTTTGTACAGAGTTGTAGAGTATGTCAGATGGCGAAAGGAGTGAAGTAGAATACAGGGTTGTATCAGCCATTACCTGTACCAGAGAAGCCTTGGGAGGATATCAGGATGGACATTGTTCTTGGTTTACCTATTACTCAGCGGGGACATGATTCAATTTTTGTGGTGGTTGATAGATTTTCAAAGATGGCACATTTCATTCCCTGCAAGAAGACTAATGATGTTGTTCATGTAGCGGAATTATTTTTCAGAGAAGTAGTGAGACTTCACAGTTTGCCAAAGACCATAGTTTCAGATCGGGACACTAAGTTTGTTGGATATTTCTAGCGTACATTGTGAAAGAAGTTGAAGATAGATTTGAAGTTTAGTTCATGACATCATCCATAGACTGATGGACAGACAGAGGTGGTGAATAGGAGTTTGGAAAATTTGCTGCGATGTTTGGTTGGAGATAAGCCAACAGGATGGGATTTGATTTTACCACAGGAGGAATTTGCATACAATAATTATGTCAACAGGAGCACTGGTAAATCACCATTCTAGATTGTATATCGAAGTAGTCTAAGAAATGCATCTGAATTAAGGAAGATAGATAAAGGAGAATTAAGTAGTGCTTAAGCTGAAGATTTTGCAGAACACTTGAAGAACATCCATGGGGAGGTGAGGAAGCATATTACCAAGATGAACGCATAGTATAAGGCTAAGGCAGATGAGAAAAGGAGGTATAAAAAATTTTAGGTTGGTGATGAAGTCATGGTTCATTTGCGGAAGGAGTGATTTCTAGTTGGTACATATAACAAGCTGAAAATGAAGAAGTTTGGACCATGTAGGATACTGAAGAAACATGATTCAGGAAACGCATATGAGGTAGAATTGCCTACTGAGCTAAATATTTCACCAGTGTTTAACATTTCAGATCTGATAGAGTATCATGAAGGAGGTGTTGATGATGAGATCATAGCAGCACAGTGGAGTATTCCAGCAACTAGTTCAGACACTAAGGAGATTGAAGATATACTAGATAGTCATGTTGGCAGAAGCACAAGGAACAGGACATATGAAGAATATCTAGTCAAGTGGAAAGGATGACCTGTTGAAGATTCATCAATGCTGACAAAGGAGGAGGTTAGCCATCTTGGTTTTCCTCTGCACATCTGATTCGTGACAGGGTCACTTCTCAAATTACCCTAGGTGTCTGATGCAGGAGCATCCTGGGTGTAAGAGCAATCTTGCATCACCCAAAAATATTTTTGTTTTTATATTCAATAAGGGTTATTTTGTGCAGAGTTGCTATTTGTGGAAAGTTACTATTTTTGGTAATTTTTTTATGTGCTCAGAATGATCTAATTTCTTTCTTGGAGGATCATTTTGGTCATATAAGTCTGCCAGTAAAGTTTCATTGCCAGATCAAGTGTATATTGGAAGATATTGAAGATTTTTGATATTGGCAGCAGGGTACAGAAACTTTGAACTCAGTTTTGAAGGCTTTAGAGGCCCCAGATGAGGTTGAAAATTTGGATGACTGGCGCTTGCACAGGTCAAGCCTGTAGAGCTCTTCATGGTGTTTCCGAAATCGGGTTATAGTAGTCGATCAGGTCAATTGGTGATGACTTATGGTCTTCGGAAGTTGGGCCACCTAAAATGGCAGAAAATAATTTTCTTCAAAAATTTTGTTCGGGTTTCAAAGGTTATCTTGAGCTGACTATGATGTAATAAAATGTAAAATAAAATAATTCTAAGTTTGGTCGGCCTTATTGGCTAAAATTTTGGAACCTTCCCAGGCGGTGGAAAATTGCCTATATAAGGAAGGCTGTATTATTGTCTTAGGCAGTTCAGAATAGTTCTGGGTAGTAGATCTGGGTAATAATTCGAGGCTTTGTTCTACAGAATATTGTAAGGGAATGCCCATGTGGCTTTTCATATTGTAATTCTGAAAGCTTGTAATTCCACATTTGTGGAGATAATAAGAAGCCAATTTTCTGTTCTTGCATATTGTTGTTGTTTCTCTGTTTCTGTTATGTGTTTGTGGTATTAAGGGGAGCACCCTTCATCAAAAAACCTAATGTACAAATTTTTGTTGGTCTACTTAGATGACATAATTGTCTATTCAAAACATGTAGTAGACCATATCAAACATTTGGGGAAGATTTTTGAAAGGTGTAGAGAGTTTGGGATATCCCTTAATCCTAAAAAATATATGTTTGCAGTTCAAGAAGGAAAACTATTGGGATATGTAGTAACCAAAGAAGGAATTATAGTGGATCTTGAGAGAATTATAGCTATCCTAGAGCTACCCCTACCACATCACAAGAAAAGTCTCCAATCTTTCATAGGAAAGATTAATTTTGTTAGGAGATTCTTGCCTAACATTGCAGATTTACTCAAGCCCTTGACAACCATGTTGAAGAGGAGTTCATCTTTTAGTTGGACCAAAGAATGGAAAGTCAATTTCCAAGCTATCAAAGAGGCCTTAACAGAAGCCCCTACTCTCCTAAACCCAAATTTTAGTAAAGATTTCATCCTTTATGCTTATGGGGGTCATAATGCCATATCTGCAATGCTGACTCAAGAAAATTTAGATGGATTGGAGTAGCTCATTGGTTTCTTTAGCAAAGGTTTAGAAGAATATGAATGAAGATACTCTTTTATAGAGAAACATGTACTTGCTATGGTGAAGAGCCTTAAAAAGTTTAGATACTTACTGACTCATAGCAAGGTACATTTAAAAGTTACTCATCCAAGTGTCAAAGAGTTTTTGCTTTCCAAGGACCTAAATGAGAAAAGAGTTGGTTGGATCACCAAGGTGATGAAATATGACATTGATATTCAAATTACCAAGCTAGTTAGAGGAAGAGGTCTTTGTGAACATTTGGTAGAAGATGAAAGTTCAAAGAAATCAGAGCAAATGGATGCATCTTTGGTGGTGCATTCTACAAAAGAACAAGATAAGGCAACAAGCTGGTTGCCTAATATGATCAATTATTTAAAGATAGGACAATGTCCTGTAGGTTTGGATTCAACCAAAAGAAGGTATTATAGGTTACAATCTATTCCTTTTGTGCTGATAAATGATGTTCTTTTTAGAAAGGATCACAATGGTGTCCTTTTGAAATGCATTGATTAAGAAAAGATAGCTGATGTCCTATTTGAATTTCATGATGGACCTTCTGGAGATCACTTTTCTCCTAAGACTACTACTTTTAAGATCATGAGGGCTGGATACTATTGGCCATCTATCTTCAAAGATAGCCATGATTATGTAAGAAAATGCATCAAGTGTGCCATGTTTGCAGAAAAAGAAAGTCTTGCAGCCTTGCCCCTACAACCAATCAAAACAAAGCAACCTTTCATGAAGTGGGGTATAGACTTCATTGGTATGATCAATCCCCCATCTAGTGCTGACCATAAATGGATAATTATTGCAGTGGATTACTTCACTAAATGGAAAGAAGCATTTACTTTAAAAGAAGAAAATGAGAGTGTTGTATTGAGTTTTTATGATGACATAGTTCATAGGTTTGGCACTCCTGATTCCATAATTTTAGATAATGCATTCGCATTCATAGGCCTCAAAGTCTCAGAGTGGGTAGTCAAGAATGGCATCTATCTGAATACTAGTTCAAATTATTACCCTCAAGGAAATGGCTTGGTAGAATCCACAAATAAGAACTTGATTAGGATAATCAAGAAGACCCTGCAAGGTAATCAGAGAGATTGACATACTAAGTTGAGGTCTGCATTGTGCTTAGACAAAATTACCCCAAAGAAAATCATTGGTAATTATCCTTATGTGCTAGTATATGGTAAGGAGGCTAAGTTGTCCATTTCAACTGAATTACCAGCTTTGAACTTAGCTACTCAATATGCCCTGTTTGATGAAGAAGAGCCCTTATAGATCAGATATGCTCAATTGATGGAATTAGAAGAACTCAGAGATAAATCCATGAAAGATATGGAATTCCATTAGATTCAGACAAAGAGGAGTTTTGACAAAAGAGCCAAGATTAGAAATTTCAAAGTTGGAGAGATAGTCCTCAAGTGGGATGAGTTCAGGTCTAAGCCTGGCAGACACACAAAGTTCAATTCATTTTGGGGTGGACCATTTGTTATAACAGAGTGCAAGGGAACCAATGCTTTTCAACTTTCAACTCTAAAAGGAGATACCCTACCAATTTTAGTCAATGGATTCCACTTGAAGCCCTTCTTTGAGGTTAATCCCTCCCTGTAAATTCTTGTAGATATGTGTGTCTTGTTTTCTTTCCCTTTTTCTAGCCTAGTTTTCCTACTTTCCAAGAAGTGCTCATGCACAAGTTTGTCTTGCTATTTAATTTTGTCCCTTTGTCAAATTTTTGTGTTTAGAATGACCCCATGCCCAATGGATTGTCAAGGCCACTAGTTTTCCATGTCTAGTAGGCTGACATCCAACAGAAATGGCCAAAATGTTTCCCTAAATTTCCTATTTTGCAAATTTGGCCAAAATCTATTTCAAGGTCTTTGTTTTACCCCTACCAAGCATCCCTGAAATTTTCATGGCCTCACATTTTGTTTCTTGGCCTCTGCAATTATTTCAAGCCCCTGGTCTGCAGGTTTAAAAATTCATAAACTAGCCGTTGGTGTTGAAAACCCTTCAAAACCCTAGAGCCTCATTCTAATTCCTTGTTACTTTATCAAAAAATTTAAGTGACTAAAGGGGCATGTGTGTATTAAGTTTCCTCTTGTTTTCTAGTTCTCTTATTCTTTCTAGCAATCACTTTTTCTTCTTGTGAACTGGTCGTTCCTTATTCTCCTAGTCGTGAAATTAAATGGTGGTACCCTAAGTTATTCAGTGACTTTGCAATTTTCCCTCAGTCAGGCATTCACTTAATGAAACCTTGGGTTCATGCTTGATTCAGTGAATTAGCAAACTCCCTTTGTTACTGTATTCATTCAACTTAACCACAGTTCATCAAAGTATTTCATGAATGAAATTGCCTAGTTCACCGATTTACCAAGTCAAAGTGGGGCTAGTTCTACATGGAGTGGTGAGTTTCTACATCGAACGGTCATCTTATGATCAAAAGGAATATTCCAAGGTCACAAGGAGATGAGATTGGCTATAGATTTGGTATCAAGGTTTTGTCTTCAATCGGTGGTTACTTTTCCTATACGGTGATTCAGTGAACGCAGTGGTTTACATAGTCTCTTATTTCTGGCGGTTAAGCCCTTGATGGCTAGCGACTCAGTGAGCAGTTAACTTCCCTTCAGTCACACAATCATTGAATCTTTCAAAAGTCTTAGTTAACCAAGGGTCCTAGTTAGCAAGATCTACGACTGGTGTGTGTTCTCATAGGTTTGTGTCAGAGCATCGGATCATGCACCGACCATCGATCTTGATTTTTCATCAGAGCTCCGTTCGGTGGGTCCTTTCTTTCTAACATGCTCGCATCCGATTGGTCCACATAGTGATGAACTAGAACATGTCAATGGGTCCTGATCCTTTCAGAAGGTTAAAGTACAATAGGATGTCATGGTTGTCACTATGCCACTGGGATAAGATGCACATTTTTTAAGTCAGTGGTTTAGCGACAATCATCTGATGTTCTTTCTGGACATTGTGAGTCTATTTGTCAGGTATGCTGACTTGCTCAAATGTAATTGGTCCGCGTGGTATTGACAAAGATTTCCAGTGGGTCCGATGTATCAGAGGGGGTTCCAGTTAAAAGAGATCTATGGCGGGTGTATAATTTGAAGGAATATTCGAAAGGTATGAGATCTTGCACCCACCATTAGATTAGGATCTTATCTTTCATGGGTTCGATGTCAGGGAAGTGCCGAGGTGTCTATTGATGGAGTGGCTAGAATGAATAAAAGAATGCTAGGTGGCATAAATGGGCCTAGGGTTAGTAAGATTTCTATGAACCAGTGAATAAAGGGGTCTCTCTTGTTCGCTAGATTAAGCCATGGTTAGTAAAAATGGTTCAACTATTCAGTGACTACAGTGTTTGCTATATTGCTTGACCCAATTGGAGTTAAGAAATATATCTTGCGACTTAGAATTCTTTAGTCGCATGGTCACCAAATAACTGAAAAGAGGAGGGCTCAAGGTGGGTCCAAATATGCTGACAGGTTGATATGCTCACTTCTCATTGGTTGTTGACTTCCATGGTGATTTTGACTTTCTAGGGGGATTTTAAGTAATTTTCTTAGTGTATCTAGGCTATTCATCTACTGGGAAATGATTAGACATCGACGGACATGTTTTAAAATGACTGGTTAGCCGTTGGTTTTCAAAAATTCAAATGTGTCTAAGAGGTTTTTGCCAGAATCTGATTTGTAGACTGCGAGTGGTGAGGTAGCTAAGGAAATTTATGTCTCCAGGACATGTTCAGTTAAAGGGAGATGATGAGAGAGGTCTGGGTGGCTTTCTTGGGTCGATTCTTGTCCCAAAAGGGTACCAACTAGTGTATTCATGGTGGGACTTTTGTGTAGGAAAGCAGATAAATCTAGGTTGCTTGTCCGTGAGTTGATGCGGTACAAGGATGGACACTCAATGATGAATATCTGATTGCTTGAGATATTTGTAGGAGATACATTTATGATGAGAAATGATAGACTTAGGGTTTGAATATTTAATGTAAAATCTTGTAACCCTAGTTAGGTTTTTTTTGACTCTTGCTTGCTTGCAAGAGTATGTATATATTGTATTTTTGGAGCTTTTGAGCTCAAGAATTGGCTTTTTCTATAAAAAGAGAGGTTCACAATTGTAGAAGAAAATCATCTCTTCTTAAGGGTCATCCATGGTATCAGCTCTACCCTCTGGCTTATACAATTGTAAAATTTCCATTGATAATAAAAATATTCCAGAGGTATTTTGTGACAATCCTTCATGTCCCTATGCTTCCTTGTTTGGATTATCTCTTATTGGATCAAAGTATGTGCATATTTTCAATGTTATTTTAGGGTTCCTAATCCCTCTTCCTTTTTTGCAATTTTGTGTGTTATTGTGTTTGATCTAATTTAGATGTTCTTGTGGGTATACCTCAGCCCCCTTAATAGTTTTGTCTCAATCCTACACCGAGTTGTAGAAGTGAATGTATGTTTGTAGGTCATAAGTTGTGTCTTGTTCTTAGGCACTCTTATGAAATATTTATACAAGCCTATTTAGTAAGTTATGACCTACTAGACCTAAACTTTTCATTGATTTCATTCCTACATACTGAGATCCAAACCCTAGTTTCGGTGCATCACCTAGTAGGTAGTTTGCTTTCAATTCATTTCCCTTACAAGCATTCTTTCTATCCCTTTCCCTCCAAAAGTTTTACTTTCATGTCTAGAAGAAAATTAAGGTGATTATCCAAGAGGAACTAGCCTAGAACCTGGAGGTTTCATCTCAGTTAGCAAAGATCCCTAATGCAGGAGCATCCTGGGTGTAAGAGCAATCTTGCATCACCCAAAAATATTTATATTTTTATATTCAATAAGGGCTATCTTGCGCAGAGTTGCTATTTATGGAAACTTTCTATTTTTAGTAAGTTGGTCTTACGATCTCAAAATGTCCTAATTTTACATGTGGAGGTTCATCTCAGTCATATCAGCCTTCCAGCAAAGTTTCATGGCTAGATCAAGTCTAGTTTTGAAGATATTGAAGATTTTTGGTATTGGTAGCAGGGTACAGAAACTTTGAACTCAGTTTTGAAGGCTTTAGAGGCCCCAGATGATGTTGAAAATTTGGGTGATGGGTGCTTTGTGCAGGTCAAGCTTGTAGAGCGCTTCATGGTGTTTCCAGAATGGGGTTATAATAGCCAATCGGGTCAACGGGCGATGACTTATGGTCTTCGGAAGTTGGGTCACTTGAAATGGCGAAAAATAATTTTTCTTCAAAATTTTTGTTTGGGTTTCAAATCTCATTTTGAGCTGACTTTGATGTAATAAATTGTAAAATAAAATAATTTTAAGTTTGGTCCGCCCTAAGGGCTAAATTTCTAGAACCTTCTCGGGCGGTGGAAATTGCCTATATAAAGAAGGCCCGTAGTGTTGTCTAGGGTAGTTCTGGTTAGTAGATCTAGGTATTGACTCAAGGCTTTGTCCTACAGAATATTGTAAGGGAATTCCCATGTGGATTTGCATATTGTAATTCTGAAAGTTTGTAATTCCACATTTGTGGAGATAATAAGAAGCCAATTTTCTGTTCTTGCATATTACTGTTGTTGTTTCTCTATTTCTCTTAAGTATTTGTGGTATTAAGGGGAGCACCCTTCATCAAGTGGTATCAGAGCAGGAGTTCTTGAGTGTGTAAATAGATCACCGACTGTGAGGCAGTTTGCACCAGGACCGTGGTTAGGGTTTCAGCACGCATCGCGAAAATGCCTCCACAAAAAGAACGTGGCGGAAGAGCTAGTGATGTGACACCTGAGGTTAGAGAGCTGTAGAGACAAGTGCGACCATTGCAAGAAGAGATTCACAGAGGAATGAATCTTAATGTCAAAGATGAAAGTGAGGATGAAGCTGAAGAAGAATATCAAGAAGGAGAAGTTGAAATTGTGAACCAGGAGGAAGAAAGACTTTTTCGGGCAATTTCCAAGATTGGGAAAAGACCTAAGATTGAGGTTCCTACATTTTTTGGAAATCTTAACCCAGAGGAATTGATCGACTGGATCAATGAATGTGAGGAATATTTTGAGTACGAAGATGTTGAGGATCCTGATAGGGTCAAATTTGTGAAGGCTAGATTGAAAGGTCATGCAAAGATCTAGTGGCAAGAAATTCAGTTGGAGTGAAATAGAAGAGGGAAAGATAAAATCACAAGATGTGATTGGATGGTGGATAAATTGAAGTGACAGTTCATTCTTATTGATTATGAGCTTGACCTACTAAAGAAAATGTAAAGTTTGAAGCAAGCAAGAAGATCTATTCAGGAGTATGCAAAGGAGTTCTATCGACTCCTCATCAAAACAGGCCATGTAGAAGCTGATGAGGAGAAAGTTTCCCGATACCTTAATGGGTTAAGGCCAAGCATTCAGGAGGAGTTGAATCTAGTTTGAATGAACAGTATTGAGGAGGCATACCAGTTTTCCCTAAAAGTAGAGGAAAAGCTGAACAAGAAGTTTGAGAGCAGACAAAATGGAAGAGGTCATGGTGGAAGATCTGGCAGATAGTCATATGGTGGCCAAAAAGAAGATCCAAAAAAGAAGGATGAGGCCAGTAGCAGTCAAAATCAGAAAGGAAATAATTCTAATCATTTCCAGGATTAGAGTAATAGAGATCAGAGAGGAAGAGGAAGAGGACAAGGATCTGGAAGAGGAGGCTTCTGTGGAACATATTTTCACTGTAGAGAAGAAGGTCATAGGGCATTCGAATGTCCTCAGTGCCAAGGGAGAATAGACAGGAGAAATGAAGGCTAGGCTAGAGTTGCACATGTAGATGAAAATGCTAGATCATCAAATTCTGAAGATGCTGAAAGAGGAGAAATGCTAATTAACAAAAGAGTCTTGCTGAGTGGTGAGAACGAACCTGAACAAAGGAGGATCCTATTTCGCACTCGATGCAAGTGTGAGGGTAAATGCTGTGATGTGATTATCGATAGTGGAAGCACTGACAATTTGGTGTCAGAATAGATGGTGACAAAGTTGAAGCTCAAAAGATAGAAACACCCACATCCATATCGGATTGCCTGGGTCCAGGATGACCACAAGGTCATGGACAGTGAACAGTGCCTGGTAAAGTTCAAGATCGGCGGGTACCAAGATGAGGTACTATGTGATATCATCTCTATGGGTGCATGTCATATATAATTAGGTAGACCATGGCAGTTTGACAGAAGAAAAGGTATGTGGTAATGCAAGAATAACATTTGTTGATGGAAGAAAATTCCTAGATGGTATGAGGCATGAGCATGTGTATTTTGCTTTAATTTCAAAAGTTGGTAAAGAAGAAGTAGAGGATGTACTTGTAGAGGTTGCAGATTTGTTGAATGAGTTTTAGGATATTGTATCTGATAATGTACTTGATGGATTACCACCGGTAAGGAAGATCAGTCATCAAATGGATTTGATTCCAGGAGCCAGTTTGCCAAACAAGGCAGCACACAGAATGACACTAGCAAAAAGTGAAGAGTTGAACAGACAAGTACATGAGTTACTGCAGAAGGGGTTGATTCGAGAGAGTCTGAGTCCCTGTGCTATACTAGATGTCTTAGCACCAAAGAAGAATGGAGAGTGGAGGATGTGTACAGATTCCAAAGCAATAAACAAGATCACAATCAAGTATAGGTTTCCATTGCCACAAATGGATGATATTATGGATTGTTTGAGTGGAGCTGTGTATTTCTCAAAGATAGATCTGAAGAGTGGATATCACCAGATTTGGATCAGAGAAGGAGATGAATGGAAGACTACCTTCAAGACAAAGGAAGGACTGTATGAGTGGTTAGTCCTACCTTTTGGGCTAACCAATGCACCGAGCACTTTCATGCGGCTCATGAACGAGGTTCTAAAACAATTTTTGTGTAAGTTTGTCATTGTTTACCTAGATGATATTTTGATTTTTAGTAAGACATTAGAGGAACATATGATGCATATTCGTATGGTGTTTGAGAAATTGAGAGATGAGAAATTGTTGATTAATTTGAAGAAGTGCAGTTTTGTGAAGAAAGAGTAAGTGTATTTGGGATTTGTAGTTTCAGCAGAAGGTCTAAAAATGGACCCAGAGAAGGTACAGGCTATCCTTGAATGGCCTACTCCAAGGAGTGCTAATAGGGTAAGATCTTTTCATGGTTTGGCTATCTTTTAAAGAAAGTTTATCAAAAATTTTAGTAGTATTTGTGGACCCTTGACTAAAACAATGAGAGGGGATAGAAAAGAGTTTAAGTGGACTAATGGGGTAAAAAAGAGTTTTCAATTGTTGAAACAAAAAGTTACAGAACAACCTGTTTTAGCACTTCCAGATTTTAATAAGGTGTTTCAAGTAGATTGTGATGCTAGTGGTACTGCAATAGGAGCTGTTATGAGCCAAGAAGGTAAACTTGTTGCTTATTTCAGTGAGAAGTTAAATGATACCAAGAGAAAATATTATGTCTATGATCAAGAATTTTATGCTATAGTTCATGCATTAAAGAAGTGGAGACACTATCTGCTTCCTAAGGAGTTTGTTTTGTATACTGATCATCAAGCTTTGCAATATTTGAATAGTTAATGAAAGTTGAATCAGAGGCATTTGAAATGGGTTGAGTTTTTGTAGAGTTATACATTTGTTTTGAAACACAGAAGTGGAAAGTCTAACAGGGTTGTACATGCTCTTAGCAGAAGGCAACTATTGCTGATAGAGATGTAGATTGAGGTGGTTGGGTTCAAGGAACTCAATAATTTGTATCTAGAGGATCTTGATTTTGGTGAAGCTTGGAAAGCTTGTACAGAACCTGTTACTCTAGACAGGATGAAATGGTTGGATTTCATCATCCAAGATGATATGCTATTCAGAGGGAGTCAGTTGTGCATTCCATGAAGTTCTATGAGGGAGAATCTCATCAAGGAGAAGCATAGTGGAGGATTGGCAGGATATTTTGGTCATGATAAAACCCTTGCTTTGGTTAGTGAAAATTATTATTGGCCACAATTGCAGCAAGATGTGAAGAAGTTTGTACAGAGTTGCAGAGTATGTTAGATGGTGAAATGAGTGAAGTAGAATACAGGGTTGTATCAGCCATTGCCTATACTAGAGAAGCCTTGGGAGGATATCAGTATGGACTTTGTTCTTGGTTTACCGAGGACACAGCGGGGACATGATTCAATTTTTCTGGTGGTTGACAGATTTTTGAAGATGGCACATTTCATTCCTTGCAAGAAGACTAATGATGTTGTTCATGTAGCAGAATTATTTTTCAGAGAAGTGGTGAGACTACATGGTTTGCCAAAGACCATAGTTTCAGATCGAGATACTAAGTTTGTTGGATATTTTTGGCAGACATTGTGGAAGAAGTTGAAGATAGATTTGAAGTTCAGTTCATCACACCATCCATAGACTGATGGACAGATAGAGGTGGTGAATAGAAGTTTGGGAAATCTGTTGATATGTTTGGTTGGAGATAAGCCAACAGGATGGGATTTGATTTTACCACAAGTAGAATTTGCATACAATAATTATATCAATAGGAGCACTGGTAAATCACCATTCTAGATTGTATATGGAAGTAGTCCAAGAAATGCATCTGAATTGAGAAAGATAGATAAAGGAGAAATAAGTAGTGCTGAAGCTGAGGATTTTGCAGAACACTTGAAGAACATCCATGAGGAGGTGAGGAAGCATATTACCAAGATGAATGCACAGTATAAGGCTAAGGCAGATGAGAAAAGGAGGCATAAGGAATTTTAGGTTGGTGATGAAGTCATGGTTCATTTGTGGAAGGAGTGATTTCCGGTTGGTACATATAACAAGTTGAAAATGAAAAAGTTTGGACCATGTAAGATATTGAAGAAGCATGATTCAAGAAATGCATATGAGGTAGAATTGCCTAGTGAGCTGAATATTTCACCTGTGTTTAACATTTCAGATTTGATAGAGTATCATGAAGGAGGTGTTGAAGATGAGGTTGTAGTAGCACAATGGAGTATTCCAACAACTAGTTTAGATATCAAGGAGATTGAAGACATACTGGACAGTCATGTTGGTAGAAGCACAAGGAATAGGACATATGAAGAGTATTCGGTCAAATGGAAAGGATGACCTATTGAAGATTCATCATGGCTAACAAAGGAGGAGGTTAACCATCTTGGTTTTCCTCTGTACACCTGAGTCGTGATAGGGTCACTTCTCAAATTACCCCAGGTGTCTGATGCAGGAGCATCCTGGGTGTAAGAGCAATCTTGCATCACCCAAAAATATTTCTATTTTTGTATTCAATAAGGGCTATCTTGTGCAGAGTTGCTATTTATGGAAACTTGCTATTTTTAGTAAGTTGGTCTTACGATCTCAGAATATTTTAATTTTATATGTGGAGGTTCATGTCAGTCATATCAGCCTACCAGCAAAGTTTCATGGCTAGATCAGGTCTAGTTTTGAAGATATTGAAGATTTTTGGTATTGGCAGTGTAATACCTCTCCTATGCTGATACTTGGACTTTCTGATTTGGACATTCTATTGTGATGGTTAGGACTATACATTTACATTTATGCTTTATGGATGATGTTATGTTTATCAGATGATTAATATGCTCATTTATGGTTATATCATTTATATGTTTATGAGATTTGGAAATCATCTATTTTTATATGTCTTATGGATCTAACCCAATGATTTAAATACTAACCATTATCATGATCTTCTATGTTGCATGGATATGTGACTGATGTGTTTTTATGACTCAGGATGAAGTCGTAGTTACTCACTCAGTTGAGGTCCACACGATGTATCGATCCTAGTCATCTACTTGCATATATTTGATTTGTATATCCATATGTATATGTATGTATCTCTTCTTGGTGATGCAGGATTGCAGGTACCGGGTATCGTCTCCACTTGGCTTCACAGGTCTGAGCGATCTCTCAAAATCCTCGATCGTTGTTGTTGTTGTTACGGAGATATCACCAGGTTCCACAGGAAGAAACCTCACCTTTGATCCTTTCACCCTTAGGTGGGAGGTGTCGAGTTAGTCCCTTGGGTGGAGGCATTATGCGATCTTGTAGTTGGTTGATTTGTGGATCTGGTAGCTAGGTCTTGTCTTCATGGCATGTTCAAAGTTGTAAGTAGATTTTTGATAGGTATGACTTAGTAATTTATCATTATTAAAAGTTGCGTATATGCATACTAGTGTGAACGAGTTGGTATGTGATTTAAATCGTGAGATTTAATATCATTAATAATAAATAATATATTTTATAATAATGTTATTTTAATATTTAATATTAATAATAATGTGTATGATTTATGGTATATGTACCATAAGCATATGGGTGCACACATATGCCTATGAATACATATATTAATATATATTATTATATAATAAATTAATTATTTGTGTGAAGGAAATTATTCTTATGTTATTCTTATTAGTGGTAAATAGGATTGGTAAATTCTATTACCATGGCTAAGTAAGTTAGGAAATTAATATTTAAGAATATATTCTCTATTTTGTCATCCTTAAATTTAGGAGACAAAAAAAATAAAATTAAAACCTTATTAAATAAAATATGATTACCCCTTACGGGAATGGTTTTACAAACCATATTATTAACCATATTATTAACTATATTATTAACGGGTGAGAGGTTGGGATGGTTGCACAATTGGTTTACCCATGCAACCACCACCTCCATTTTATTTACCGGAAGATTTCTTGTGTAAGGGAGGGGAGGAAAATATATATATATATATATATATATATATATATTAGGATTGCCAGAGAAAAATTTGGGGAGATTCAGAAAAGTTTGGCATTTGGATTTTGGAAAATAAAGGCTGGAGAGTTCATCCAGGAAGAGTTTGAGGCTTGCTGGAAAGAGACAGAGAGGAAGGATTCATCTTCATCAACCGGATTCCGTAGGACTCCAGGTTGGATTCCATCCTGAGAAATAGGTTTAATTTAATAGTATGAATGTGATTTTTAGATTGGTTGAAAGTTTTTGTATGTGTGTTATTATTGCAAAACATAGGTGTAATGTCGTATTATTATTGTATGGTGTAGGGTGAATATATTAATGTGTTCTGTAATAGTATATTATTGCAGACGGTTGATAGATTAATGTATTCTGCAATAACGTATTATTACAGAATGTTGAAGTATTAAATGTATTATTATAATATGTGAAACATCATTGCATTATTGGTAATAGTGTGTGTAGTATGATATTATTTTGTCAATCGTTTGTACATTATACAAATGTTGTATTAGTGTAATACAAATGCTATATTATTATATTATTTCATCATTTAATATTCTATCAATACAAACATTTTAACATTTTAATATGAATTCATTTGGTGATGTTTATACAATATAAATATTATTTTGGTTTCTGAAATATATATGTAAAAATAAAACAAATGCTATATTATTATATTATTCCGTCATTTAATATTCTATCAATACAAACATTTTAACATTTTAATATGAATTCATTTGGTGACGTTTATACAATATAAATATTATTTTGGTTTCTGAAATATATATGTTTCAATAAAACATTTGAGTTATGTTTTATTTTTATTTTTAAAAAAATATATAATAAAATAAAATGTCAATAACATTTAGTAAAATCATTTAAACTTTTAGTAAAATATAGGAGAAATTATAGGAGAATAATAAGGAGGAAATATAGGAGAAATTATAGGAAAATAATAAGGAGGAAATATAGGAGAAAAATAAGGAGAGATTGTAGGAGGAAAATAAAATAATGAAATACTAAATAGCCTATTTAAAAATGACTTTAAATCTATTTTGTTTTCTTTTATTATTTTGTGGTAGTTTGTTTTTAGTGAATATTAAATTTGGAATATTGAAATTTCTATTAAATTTAGTTATTATTTAGTAGGAATTTCATAGTATAGTTTAGTTTATAAATTTGTGATTTTTAGATTTTAGATTTTCATAAAACCAGACTTAGCCAAATTTCAAGATTAGTCAAATGTCAGGCCTAGACTGAAATCTAAGAAGCGTTATTTTGGCGTATGGAAATTTGTGAAAACCTTAAATGTGTTTGGCAGAGGTTATATCCAGTGCATTTAGATGCCTTAATAGGGTTAGGATGTGTTTAGGAAGTAGTTTAGGGTTAGGGTTGTCTAAAGGATTAGGACATTCTAAATATCCTTAAACGTTCCTAATTTCCCTAAACGTTCATAAACTATCTTATTAGTTTCTACTCTTTGATGCAGTCTTACAAATGTGTTTATGATATGTTTTACTATGTTTGTGATGTGATTGTGACATGTGGGTTAAGGGTAGGAAACCTAAGAACCCCTAAGTGAGTGGCTCTCAGTGCGGGGCTGGGGCCCTAAAGTGGCTAGACCAGGATAACCGACTGAAGAGTTATTTAACAAGTGAAAACTTAATTAAACTTATGGGAATGGGTTAAAATATTAAAAAGATTAAATGTGCCTCGCCCATGCCATTAGTGCTAGTAAAGGCTATGGATGGGAGTGGGAGAAGGTACCTATGCGTAGGTACGATCAAATGGCGCTTGTCTGTATGAAAGGCATTCGATTCCGCATGTGCCTACTTGGGGGCCGGGGCCCAGTGTGGCTAGTACCAGGACAACCCAAGGGGTGAGAGCTATGCGATGACACTCACTTAGGTTGTTGCTTAGGATTTTCTACCCAAACCTTAGAACCCTTGTGAAGTGAATCTCATTTGTGGAATTTTTATTCAACCCTTTGTTAAAACCAGTAAGTTACTTCTTTGTGGGCTTGGTGTTTATCTCCTAGCATGGGGGAGTGGGCCTTTTAGGTATCCACATGGTTGGGTGGTAAATCTTTTATCGAGGTATCTTTTGGCGGATGCAGTGTTTGGAGATTCATGCTTGCTTATGTACCAGTTTTGAAGAATGAAGGCTTTGTAATTATATTTCATTTTGCAAAATTATTATTACCTCCCATGAGGAGATGAATGTAATGTAATCATTGATGTGATTCAAAATGATGTATGGGTAGACTTAGGAAAAAGGGAAAAGGGAAATGTGAACTTTATGTTTAAGATGTATGTTGGAAAGGAAAAAGGATTTTGTAACATTCCAAGTTATGTAGTATATGTGCAATGTATTTAGATGGGTTTTATTTGATTTTAAAAAGTTATATTGTTCATAAAGGATACTTAGGAATATAGATGTTTAAATGGAAAGTTGAAATGAAAATATTTTGTATTTCTTAAAGATATGATGTAATTTGTTTTGAGAACTTTATCTTGTTCTTAGTTTACTTAATGGCCTTAAATGAATCATGCATTAAATAAAAGGGAACCTTGGAGGAAACTAAGTTTAGGTTTTGTTCATATTATTGTTTTGAAAATTTAAAAAAATAAATAAATTTTTGCTTAGGTTTTCTTTACGAAGAGAATCTTTGTTCTCTTCCCGGTTCCCTTGCGGGGCATGAAAGGCAGCAGGGTACAGAAACTTCGAACTTAGTTTTGAAGGCTTTAGAGGCCCCGGATGAGGTTGAAAATTTGGGTGACAAGCACTTTGCACAAGACAATCTTGTAGAACGCTTCGTGGCATTTCCAAAATGGGGTTATAATAGCCAATCAGGTCAACAGGTGATGACTTATGGTCTTCAGAAGTTGGGTCACCTGAAATGCCAGAAAATATTTTTTCTTCAAAATTTCTATTTGGGTTTCAAAACTCATTTTGAGCCGAATTTGATGTAATAAATTGTAAAATAAAATAATTCTAAGTTTGGTTGTCCCTAAGGGCTAAATTTCTAGAACCTTCTCGGGTGGTGGAAATTGCCTATATAAAGAAGGCCCGTAGTGTTGTCTAGGGCAGTTCTGGGTACTAGATCTGGGTATTGACTCGAGGCTTTGTCCTACAAAATATTGTAAGGGAATGCCCATGTGGCTTTGCATATTGTAATTCTCAAAGTTTGTAATTCCACATTTGTGGAGATAATAAGAAGCCAATTTTCTATTCTTGCATATTATTGTTGTTGTTTCTCTATTTCTGTTAAGTGTTTGTGGTATTAAGGGGAGCACCCTTCATCAGTCCCACAACCTGGAGATGATTCCCATGTTATAATGAGTTATCAAGACCAAGAGAGCTTGAGACAAAGGTGCAAACTTAGTGTATAACACAACCATAAACCATTCCCTGAATCATTCTGACATAAGTCTAACTACCATAAAAATCCCCATTGTATATATCTAGTTAAGGATTGAGATTTAAACCTAGTTTTAATAACCTCTCATCCTACACATGGGCCATGGATTAAGAACATTAGAAAATAAATTACATCTTATTACTTCTTTTAGTAGCATAACATGTTTCCCTTGAGAATTTTTCATTCAATACAACATTGCATTAAAAAGGTTTGCATAGAACCTTAAGTAAAAATGTATTATTTTCAACTTTAAAACTCACATGAAAGATAGGATAGGAATCACTTAAACATAATCCTTAATTTATTTACCAATATTCAATCCCCTTTTGAAATTCCTAAAACTACCCTTCCCATATACATAACTTCTTTCTTAAAATTTCCATTTACAATTATTATTACAACACATGGCCCGAAGGCATACAGAGAGATAACTACTTCAAATTTCCCAAGGCTTAAAATACATCTTTATATGTTGATTGCAAAAGATAGAGATACATGTTACAGTAAAGGAAATCATCACCACTAAACAATTCATAATCGAAACCATGACTCAAACCATGAAAGATACCTTGAAAGATATTTTCGACACAACCATGTAAAACTGGTAAAGTTCCACCACACATGCTTGAAGATAGAACCAAGGTACTCTCAAGATCTTAAGGATATCTAAGACTCAAAACACCAGGAAACCAAAACTCAAAAGAACAAGAGTAGAGCATATAAAACATCATCATACTAAAACACTTAGGTCAAGGTTCTAGGATACCACCTAAGTGAGTTTCATCACACAACCTATGTATTGGGATCCATCCTAGAAACCATGTAACCCTTGTCCCCCCTTTATGAATAGGGATCCACCCTATAAATTATCCTTGGTCTTGGTACTCCAACAGTTCTATGTGGCCTTATTACATTTTATTTCATTATCTTTTGAATCCCCCCTTCCTAGGTCAATTTTAAGGTTATCACTTGATTACAAACCTAGCCATAGGATCATCTAGAAACCAATTTGGGTTCCAACACCTATGGTCAATCACTCACCTAGGGTTCCTAGTCCCTTATCCATCACAAGCCAAAGATATAAGATAACACTTCCGAGTCTTGATTCATAGGTTTAGGAAAATCTCTTACTCACTCAAGCCCTCAGGACAAGTCCTAACCTTATCCATGTACATATCAGGAATCATAGGAAGGATGTATACCACAAGACACCATAAAATGAAACATAGAACTTTCCACACAATATTCAATAGCTTGTTTTATAGGTCTAGGGAAGCCTCTTGCGCACCCAGGCCACCAAGATGAGTCCTAGCCTCATAAAATGAACACAAGTATATACCAAATACTGAAGCAGCATATGTAACACAAAAAAATCCAAAAGAACAAGTTATGGACATACATAAGTGATACAAGTTGCAGCCCAAGCATAAGAAATAGATTATTGAGGACACAAGCCCAAAAACTACCAAATTTGGGCCCCAAGAACATACTAAAACCCCAAATGAAATACTATAACTACCCATATGGAAATGCATGGATGATCATATGACCCTTGACCAAGTTTATTTTGGGTATTAGTACAAACTTGTACAAACTTCCAGAATGCTCATACGAGACTATACACAAAATTTGCCTGAATTGCCTGAAATTGATATTTTTAGGTGTGGAGAGTGTCTATGAAAGGTTCCCTCAAGTCTACCTGATTGAGGTACCTGAGTACCACTTCTAGAACACTTCATCAACACAACCTAACTCCCAAAACAATATTATCAAATTAAAATATCAAATGGAAAGTGAAAGCTTGCAAGAGCAAGGAAGGGGAAAAACTAACTACATCCTTCCTAAACCCTCCTAACCTTTCCTAAACCTTCATAAACTTCCCTAAATCACATGTGGGTGAACCCAAAATAGTGGGTTACACTTTTTCAAAGGAAGGAGAATGTCCTGAAAAGTGCAAACGGGTAAACAACATCATCGTACTTTTGATAGAAAGTAACCAGAAGTTTCAATCAGAAGTGAG